>ANCB02000315.1:0-61437 GCA_000331835.2 Trichoderma hamatum GD12 | reverse complement strand
CTTTTTTTTTTTTGTTCTACCCTCCTCAGGCCATTCCAGATCAGGGTGATGGTTTTCATTTTTTTTTTCTGGCTTGTTTCACGCCCTCAGCCTCTTTTATTGCTCGGGCTTGCCATGTCTCTAGCTAGCTGGTTCAGGTAAGCTGGGACGGCACAAAAAAAAGGGAGACAGAGAGAGGCCCAGCATAACGGCTTCTTTTTCCTTTCTTTTTTTTTTTTTGTCTTAGCTGGGATAATAATGACCTGTATGCGGGAATATAACGTATTTTACTTGCGAAATACCTTGCTTTTGCGCTTCTTCTCTTCTCGACACGCCCCCCCTTTTCCCGTCTAATACATGGGGGTGTGTGTGAGCGACAGAGCTGGGACACCTGCGTTGTCGACATACCACCTACATACTTGTCCGTGTATTTGCATCCGTAGGTAATATCATGTAGTGTGCGTGTACGCAGCGCCCTATCAGTATGTAGCTTTTTGGTTATGGGATGTAATACTACCTTGCCTATCATGGCTTGGCCTTGGGGGCAGAGATATCACAAACAACCCAAGCCCTAGCCTACATGGGGCGTGGGAACGTGTTTACTTTATTTGGTGGAAGCTGATTGTTGTTGGTGGCAAGGGGGCCCCCAAAGGGTGTAGGCATTGAATCCCTCATGTAGTTGAGCTGCATGCAGGTGTGGTTGTTATCACAGCCCAGCTATCTGGGTCAAAAAGTTTTTGTCTGTCCTGACCGCTCAGCCTCAGCTGTCCATAAAGCCTGCCTTCAATCCTCTGCTTTTTTTCACAGAGTTCAGGTTCACACTTCTTTCACCTCTCCTCCCCTTTCCTCCTTCAACCAAGCTCTTCTTCGCTTTGTATCAAAACTTGCAGTGGGAAAAGAAAAAGACGGTCAGTTGGCTTATAACACGGCTCTCTGTTCCCCCCTGTCCCGCTTGTTTTAATCAAAGTTGCCCAAGAAGACTTGAAAAAATCAAAACTCCATCTTCTTTTGAATTCTTCTTTGTGAACTTCACATCCCTTTCTTCAATTTTCAATCATGCCTGAAAACAACATTGCCCCCGAGCCGGACGAAAAGGAAGCCAACGACCTCCGCATTACCTTTAACGATGTTACACATCCATCAGGCCGTGTTGGTCGCAGCAATGCGGCTGACGCAGAGCATGGACTCCCTTTGTCGCGCAAGAGGTCTATGAGTCGCGGTTCGGTCAATAGCCGTCGCGATCTGCCTTCTTCGCCTTACTCTGGAGTCCAGATTGAATATCGTACCTTGTCCATTCACGTCTCCGAGTCTCGCCAAGTCGATTCTGATAACTTGCCTGATGTCAAGGAGAAGAAGGACGACAAGGAAGAGTATTTCTCCAACTTGACGTTTCATGAGCTCGAAGTTGATCAGCTCTGCCAACAGCTCAATGTCTCTCAGGAGATGGGCTTGTCGGAGAGTAGTGCTGCACTGAGACTTCAACGGGATGGCAGAAACACACTCCCTCACCCCAAGCCGAACTATCTGAAGAAGCTTCTGATGTACGTCTTTGGCGGCTTCTGTTCCGTTCTGTGGGTGGGCGTCATCATCTTCTTCATCTGCTGGCGCCCCCTGAGTGATCCTCCTTCTCCTACAAACTTGGCTCTTGCTATTCTCGTCATCATCGTCATTGTCCTTCAGGCTAGCTTTTCTGCCTTCCAGGACTGGTCTACCTCACGTACTATGAATTCCATCATCGATCTGCTACCCTCAGATGCTCTGGTGTGTCGTGATGGCCAACTCATGAAACTCAAGGCTACCGAACTTGTAAGCGGAGATATTGTTCACCTGCAGATTGGTAACAAGGTGCCTGCGGATATGCGTATCATCAACCATTCTGGTGATCTTCGCTTCGATCGTGCCATCTTGACTGGAGAGTCTGATGAAATCGATGGTTCGGTCGACCAGACGGAAGAAAACTTCCTGGAGAGTCGCAACATTGCTCTGATGGGCACTTTGGTTGTCAACGGCAGCGGTGTTGGAGTTGTTGTTCTGACCGGTCCTCGCTCCGTCATGGGCCGTATTGCAAATGCCACTGCATCAGCAGAGGAGAGACCGACTCTGATCCAAAAAGAAATCACCCGCTTTGTCTACATCATTGTTGCCTTGACCATTGTTCTCGCTCTCATCATCCTCTTCACGTGGCTTGGCTGGCTGCGCAAAGACCATCCTGGTTACATGAACGTTGTGGCTATGCTCAACAATGTCATGGGATGTGTCGTCGCTTTCATTCCCGAGGGTATGCCTGTCGCTGTTGCACTGACTCTCATGATGGTTGCAAGACGCATGAAGGCTTCCAATGTTTTGCCCAAAGGTCTTTCTACCGTTGAAACACTGGGCTGTGTCAATGTTATCTGCTCTGATAAGACCGGTACCTTGACTCAGAATCAAATGCATGTCAACTCTCTCGCTTTCCTCGACGAGCCTATTGCTATTCAAGACCTCTACAATAACCTCTCCAGCGACAAGGTCGATGCCGGGATGAAGAAGCTTCACCAGGCAGCTTCTCTTTGCAATGATGCCACCTTTGAGCCATCTACCCTTCATCTCCCGGTCGCCTCTCGTACCATCCAAGGCAACGCCACAGATGGTGCCGTTCTCAGATTCTCTGCTGGTGCTCCTACAAGCAACGAAAAGGCAGACCAACCTACCAAGGTCTTCCAGATTCCCTTCAACTCGAAGAACAAGTGGATGCTCACAATGTACAAATTCCCCTCTGGGAGCCAAGCAACCAACCAGTTCCAAGTCTTCGTCAAGGGAGCTCCCGATGTCCTCCTGCCATCCTGCACAGCCTACTGGTCTCTCAAGTCAAAGTGCGTCATGCCTCTCGACGGTCCCGCAAAGATTGCCTTCAAGGAATACCAAGACAAGCTGTCCAAGAACGCCGAGCGTGTGATTGTCCTTTGCATGAAAACTATGACTGTCGACGAATCCATTGGCACCAACCACTTTGGCGATGAAGTCACTAACCGAGCTACCGAGGACCTTACCGTTGTGGGCATTCTTGGCATCACTGATCCCCCTCGTCCGGAAACCCTCAGCACTGTTCAACAGTGTCGTCGTGCTGGAACTAGATTCTTCATGGTTACTGGTGACTATGGCCTTACTGCCGCTGCCATTGCCCGCAACGTTGGCATCATCACCAGCGAGCGAGACCCTGATACTATCGCCACCATTAAAGCTAACAACGACATCGAAGCTGTTAAGAAGTTGAATGAGGCCCGTGTTGCCGGTGAAATCAGCAGTCTTCTCCTTGAGGGACAGAGTCTCGGTAGTCTCTCCAATGACGATTGGAGCATCATCTGTGAATATCAAGAGATTGTATTTGCTCGAACAACGCCTGAACAGAAGCTTCGCATCGTGGAAGAATTCCGAAAGCGCGATAACGTTGTGGCTGTGACTGGTGACGGAGTCAACGATGCACCCGCCCTTCGCGCCGCTGATGTCGGTGTCGCCATTGTTTCTGGTAGTGATGTTGCTATTGAGGCGGCTGATCTCGTCTTGCTTGATCGCTTCGACTCCATCATCGATGCCATCCGTCTTGGCCGTCTGGTTTTCCAAAATCTGCAAAAGGTCATTGCCTACCTTCTCCCCGCAGGTAGTTGGTCTGAGATCTGGCCTGTTCTTGTCAACGTCTTCTTTGGAGTCCCCCTTCCCCTGAGTTCATTCCTCATGATCATTATTTGTGTCTTCACCGATCTGTTCCTGTCTCTCTCTCTGATCATGGAGAAGGAAGAGTTTGATCTTCTTTCGCTACCTCCTCGAAACCATAAAAAAGATCATCTTATCAACTTAAAGATCTATGGCCAGGCATACCTCTTCACTGGCACTACTGAGACTATCTGCGCTCATTCCATGTTCTTCTTGTATATGTGGAAGGCGGCAGGCATTCCTGTTCACCAGCTCTTTTTCCTTTTCGAGGGTTATACCGACGGCTTCCACGGCTACACTCAGGATCAGCTTAACCAGTTCAACTACACCGGCCAATGCGTCTACTTTGTTACCCTTGTCATTCTCCAGTGGGGTAACATTCTCTCTGTGCGCAACCGCCGTCTCAGCATCGTCCAGGCCGATCCATTTACCGAGAAGCGTCGCAACCCTTGGCTGCTCCTCAGCATGCTTATCAGTCTTGCCATTGCTATTTTCGTTACTGAGGTTCCAGGCATCCAGACATTGTTCCTCACGGCGTCGGTTCCCATTGAGTATTGGTTGATTCCTATTCCCCTGGCTCTGGGTATTTTGGTCCTGGATGAGTTCCGCAAGTTGATTGTTAGACTCTTCCCTAACGGACCTGTTGCTAAGGTTGCGTGGTAACCAAAAAAAATCTTTTCTTTTTTAATCGTATACCCCAATTTTATTTCTTCGTTCGTTTATTTGTTTGGGTACCACGTTTGCTTATGTACACGATTGATTTGGGTGATACTTCGTATAGAGGTACGAGTCGGAGGGGGGGTTTCTAGAAGTATATAGTATATAATGACTGCTTATGACAGAATATACGACTGACTTTGATGATGATTCCTTACAAAAGAATCCTAAGCCCCCAAAATTAATATATTTGGTGTGAATATCATTGTAAATTAGATAGTCCTTTATTACTTATATATCCTTTGCCTGTTGAGATTTTAGAGTGGAATGTATCGGGTTTTTAGTGGCTTTTATTATGTAGCTACTAGTAGGTTTAAACGGATATATAACCTTACACTTCCTGAGACATCGCATGCTTAATTTGGACAAATTCAATTTTTAGTGTTAGTATCTAACTTATCGACGTTGTTGTAGCTCTTTCATGGCAAACTTTTATGTCACTTTTCCAAGAAATGACTGCTATGATTAGACGATTATAGTAGAGAGCGCTCCGTTTATGGTGATATATTAAAGAGCTATAGTCGACAATCTTTTATGACGCAAATTGCGGAGAAAGCACTATACTTGTTTCATAGCTAGTACCAAAGATCGTTTGATGGGCGATGAATCGGAGCCAGAAGATGTTCACACTTGATATCACAATGCAAAAATTGTCAATAAGAATATTAAGTATTTCTTGAGCGATCTCGTCCTTATAACCGCTAATTCCGTTAAACCATATATAGCCATCATCTAAAATCGATCCCATACTGGGTCATAATGCCAGCATATCTCTCGGTAACCTCTTTTGTGGCTTCTTTGTTGCCCTATACCACAAAGATATCCTCATGCTGCAAATTGCACTAATCATCGCAACTAGGCGAATCGATGTGGCTAAGATTGTTCCTTCTTTGCTAATAAAAGCGAAGGGTACTCGATACCCAACACGCTCTTCGCAAGCTTGCTATCTTCGAGTAGGATTGTAACGCGCTTGGCATGATTGGCGTATAATTTCATAACTAAGGAATTAGCGTTCAAGAGTATACATATTTATGCGTATAAAACACTTACGTGAGAAGTAGGTAACTGCAAATGATTCAACCGCTTCCTGGAGGGGAGCAAACGCGCTTGTCTGGAAGCGAATACCAGGCTTTATCTCCTTGGCTATGTCGTGAATAATCTGCTGAAAAACTCGTTCTGACAATCGTTCTGACCATGGTTCTGACAATCGATGACGGGTAGATTTTCGGATATTTCTTGCTTTATGACGCTTATGGTCTATCACAATTAGTAACGTCATATACGTTGAAAGAGAAAGCATAGCGCAATATGGGCCCTTGTAGACTCACTTCTTGCTGTCCACATTCCTCTCAAGCGAGGAGGGGGTGGCTTCAGAGCGCCTCTGAAATTTTTGCCGGTCTTTCGTTCAGAACTAGTGTTTCCTTTAGAGGAGCCATGAAAGGCAGCATCTGGAGATTCGTCCGCCATACTGGGTGGTCTCGCTTTGCAGGTCGCAGGCTGGGCAAAGAGAGATGCAAAAAAAATGAGATCAAAAGAACTCATAAATAGATGAGAGAAGTTGCTGTTGGCGGTCAGTTGTATTTGGCTGGCAGTATTTTGATAGAGTGGCAGTTGTAAGTGATTGTTGGCGGCTGTCAAACGCATGCAGGCTTAGTGAATGCCTCACCAACTCTTTTTCCACGGTTGGCCGCATTTTCCTCCTTTATTTTTTACCGTTTTACTCAGCTTTCCACGTTTACCTACATAATCAACTACTTTTATAAAGATGCCGAGCAGAATTGAAAGCGCGTTCGGTTACCAGAACAGCCAACAAGCAGATGGCGGCCTTGCTTAACTGCCCTCATACGCGGAGAGAGCTGGCGTATGATCATACAGCCTCAAAGTTACAAATTGCAGAGATAGACGATATCGAATTGTTTGCTAGATGTTTCAACTAGATGTTGAAACGTACAATAGTTGATATTTGTATAAAAAGAACATGATTCTACATACCAGGTGCTACAGGCACTTCCAACTACGTACGCCCGGAAATAAATACATGTTAGCTTTACGATAGAGAGGATTAGTTAGCAACATCAAGTCGCGTTCACAAATATGATCAAAGCAGGATTTTGTGTCTGGCATCAATTTTTTTATGTTATCTTCAGTAAAGAGCTATACAGCTAAGAGAGTGACTGAGGCAGCAATGAACGTAGAGGTGCCAGATCTGTATGCGTCTAACAACGAGCGAAGACGCAACCACGCATGTGCTCAACCAGAGTGGCTGAAGGCTGTCTTGGCCGACCTAGGCTTTGATGCTGGGTGGGAGTCGACGGAAGCCGCCTCGACAAGCAACGTCGCACTGCAGTTCAACCATGCGCTTCTGGTCGCCGGTCGGATCTTGAGAGTCAGCCTCAAGCTCCCAGCCAAGGAACTCATTGGTGTAGTTGGATTTGAACTGGGCATCAAGGACACCGAGTCTCTGTCCATACTTGGTCACCTTGTTCCAATCGCGCTGCACGTTCTTCAAATCCTTTGAAAAGTATGCAAAGCTGCGCTCAAACATCTTGCGGTTCAGGTCAGTTCCCATCACGGGCTTGAAGTCAATGTACTCTGCCCAGGCCTTGCTCGGCTCGGCAAGCACAAAGTCGGTGGCCTTTTTAACAGCGCGGAGAAAAGCGCGAACTTTCTCCGGGTTCTTCTCAATGAAGGACTCGTTGCCAATGTAAAGGATGGTGCAGAAACAGCAGCAGCCCAATTCAGCGAGTTCATCAATGCGGAGCATTTGGACATCTGTCTTTGGGCGGCCCTGCTTGTCGAGCCACTCCTCAAGCTCAACCATCTGGACATTCTCCAAGCCAATACCGGCGTCAATTTCGCCGGTGATGATAGCCTTGGAGACATTCATTCCACAGCGAACGGCAGTATAGTCCTCAGGAGTAAGACCATAGTGAGAGGTCAGTTCGTCAATTTGGATTTTGCCGAACTCGCCCACGTAGCCAATACGCTTGCCCTTGAGGGAGCGAAAGTCAGTGGTGATGCCTGACTCCTTGAGATAAATGACGCCAGTGAATGGCTCGTCAAGCAGGCTTCCAATCGAGGTGACAGGGAAGCCACGAGCTTTGGCCTTGAATAGTTATAAGTAAAAGCTAGTATGCTCAATGTTGGTGGGTAATCTTACAGCAAGAGTATGAATCATTGCTTTGAATCCGAGATCCACTTTACCAGATCCGATGATCTCAGTAACATCCTAACAGTAAGAATAAGCTTTGCTGTGCAATTGTCTTGAAGATTAAACAAGTCACATACGCTAGGGTCATTGGGCTCCAAGAGAGCGACCTTGATGCCTTCGTCCTTGAAATATCCTTTCGCTTGAGCGAGGTACAGCGGCGCGTGGTACGGGGTGGCGTGCCTGTAACTTGGTTAACTCAATTGGCTCGATTCAATTGACGAGGATAAGCCTGACCAGTTCGTCAAGAACGTGATCTTATCCGTCGACATTTTGGATAATCGAGCAGAAAGCTACCTGGGTTAGTCTGCGCAAAAGTTATAGGGAGAGCAGTGGAAGCCCAAGAAGCAGATCCTTTCGCTGGTATTATCCAGATCAAGTTCGCCGGTATTTCTCAGATCAATCCACCATATCATGCTGTCTGTTCTCTAATGCTATAGACTGGGTTGGCATATCGAATGAATCGACCACCAACCGGTAAATAGAAAGATTGAGACAGCACAATACAGCAGATCGAACACCCGGATGCTTGCTCAGTCTACTTTACCTCGATGACTGGATAGTTCCATTGCGACAGGTGACATGGCTCCTTGTAGACGCGTGTCGTACCAATGGATTTTTTAATAGGTTTGTTGTTTTGTGCGATTGAAAGCTTGGCAATTTAGAAACAAAAAAGTGTTGTGAAGAAGTAAGAAGGAAAAGACAAAGAAGGATTCGAGAGCAGAGTCAAGGTTTTGAAAGACTTACCCCTCAATCTCACAGTGGGTATCAGTTATGTCATACTCGAGTTCAGATATCGCGCATAGAGTCAAGGTTGTTCAATGGCTCCGATAATATCCGTGATAATGAAGCGATATTTCCGTGGTGGGTTGCGCTGATAGGATGGAGCTAATGTAGCTTTTTAGAGCTGTCATAATAATGAGTAGCTAGAACTGATAACCAGCGTTGGAAAAAATCTTTTCCTCATATACATGCGCCTTTTTTCACGGCAAGAAATTATTCTAACTCTAGTCTACTTTTACATGTAGCTTTTTTATCTTGGTGGCCCTAGTATCTGGTCATGGAATTAAGTAACCGCTTAGTATCAGGAAACACAGACGTGATTAATTTATGGGTCGTACATATCCAGCATAACTCGTATCATTCATCTTGAGCCTCCCACACCATACATTTATGGTGGAAGCAATAATCAATTGGTTATTGCAGATCCAACTGTTCCTGAGCCTGCTAAAGTCACATTGGGGCATGGAGAGTTGAAAACCGACGGTTGTACAAACTGCGCTTCGGGAGCATTATTCTGGCCAAGGACAATCAACGAAGCCGTGTCCTGGTTGAACTGAGGCCACCCAATACTTCCAAGCCCAGAGCACGGGTTATTGCTGAAGGAGTACCAGGCGTGCTGCATCAGCTTCGTCAGATCCCTCTGGTCTGCCGTCGTGGGCAAGCCACTAACATCTGCTGACGCTCCAAAGATCATGTGTAAATCGACTCCGTGATACGCGCCGCTGGTAGGGTACAAACGAGTATTGTTCCAGTCGGCCATGTATCGGTAAGCCCAAGACGGCACGCCGTGGGCTTGGCGAGCGCTGGCCTGGTGAGACACGGGGCAAGTGAAAGACTCGAGGAGAAAAGATGCAACTTGGGCATCCGTCGGTATGATGCCGCTGGCAAAGGCAGGGATACGATAATAACCGTCTTCATTGTTGTTGTTTCCAAGCAGGAGTGGCACCTTTGCAAAGCTACCGGAGTTGGTTAAGCTGACATAATCTGAAAACACAATCTCCTCGTCTGGCATTGGGTAGAAAGCAGGAATGGATCGTAGAACGCTGGTGCTTGGTGTAGGCTTTATGCCGGCTGCGGCGGCTTTGATAGCTTGCCAATCAGCATTGCGCATACAAGCCATGACATCGGAAGCAGAGGCACAATCCACAGCAGCTACCACAGTATCCCAGTTCTTCTCAGGGACACCAGGGGCATTGACGGGGAAGCTGAAAACATTGCCCGAGTGCGCAATGACACCGTTGACAATGGGATCCTTTTCATATGCATATGTCCAGTAATCCACGGCCACGCCACCAGCGGACTGGCCAGAGATGGTGATTTTGTCTGGATCGCCGCCGAATTGCTGAATGTTGTCACGCACCCATTCAACGGCAGCTCGCTGGTCGCGCAGTCCGAGATTTTGAGTTGAGCCTGGGGCGCCCGGGAAACCAAAAATATTGAGTCGGTAGTTGACAGCGACAACCACGATGTCTTCGGCGTCGGCGAAGTATTTCCCAGTGTAAAAAGGGCTGTCGGTGTTCCCAATGGTAAACCCTACTCTTTGTGTTAGTGATTGAGAGTCTTCACCATTGACTCTTGCTCGATAATCGAAATTGCTTACTGCCACCGTAGAAGAAGACCAACACGGGCTTCTTTGCCTTCAACGAATTCTGCGTCGCCTTTGACCAAATGTTCAGAGTAAGGCAGTCCTCGCTCTGGGGCGTGCCTGCGGCCGAGGCGAAATAATTAACAATCTGCTGCGCCTGAGGCGTGAATCCAGGATAGGCCACAGGCTTTGAAGGCGTGAGAGGACAATCGGCTCCGTAATTGGCCGCCTCATAAGAATTCTTCACTGTGATCTTAGCAGGCGGCGCAAATCGCAGGTCTCCAACAGGCGGTTGCGCAAAGGGAATGCCTAGGTACTCAACCACGCAGTCTGAGTTGGATGCAGCGTGGCCTGTAATGGGGCCATTGGACGTCGACACGGTGAGAAATTGTTGGGTGTTACACGTCGATGCTGTGTCTTCCGCAGAAGCAGTTGCAACGGTGGCAGCGCCTAGAAGTAAGACCGCGCTCTTGGCCTTGAGGAGGACCATGACGATGTTGGAACCGAGGCTGGCAGAGGTGTGCGAGTGAGTCGCCGCTAAATTGATACGCCTGCTGTCAACCAACAAGCGACAGCGGCATCTTCATCGATATATAGCTTTTGGACGCCCAGCATGTCATTATTTTAAGATGCTGCCCACCCCAGTCCAATGCGCGGCGTGGGTACGGCTCATGGATAGTTTCAGCACCCGTCGTTTGCCAGACTACATACTGATTGCCCTTGACCATGTTGAAAGGATCGCAGCTACAGCCCGATACAGTAAGTATGCCGCCAATAGTTTCTACAGGTACAAACAGTGCCATATAATGTTTCAGTCAATTGTGGAGGCCCTAGCTCCAGCATGCGGTTAAATAGAGCTCGCTCTGCCTTCGCCTTGGTTGGTCGATGCGAGTGTATGTACTTTGTTTGTGCACGCAAGAGTTTCGTGTACTGAAGACGCACCTAGACAATTGGCAGGGGTATTCAACGGCCAACATTCTTCAAAAGATGAAAGCAATCTCTGCTGGAAAGTTGCGAATTTGCAGCCAGGAAATAACTGAGCAATGATTGTATGCTAGACAGCAGTACTCTGTAGCCGGATCAATAAAGCTGAAGCTAGAGCAAATACGAATATGATGACCCGTCCGTATGCAGGTGCTAAGATCCCTGTATGCTGATTTCTACCAAAGCTTCCAGTTGTTTTGATGGACTTTGTTTCTTGCAGCATACCGATTCTCGCTATTCTAAAAGGGAATTGAGCCGGTATCCTCGGCATCGGAGCCATCATATCCTAGCAGCCAACACCAGTGGCACAGAGTAAAAGTGCATGTACTAATGCTGGTTCTTCCAATCCTGATAGGAGTCCTTCTAGTATGAGCATTGGCCATAGGCAAGGGAGGATGACAGCTACAGGTACACATTTGGACCTCTTGGAATACTGTATGCCCACGACAAGACTGCGCATGCTCTATACGATATTCTTCCTCTCAATAGACTTAACCATTTAGAACATCAGCCAAGAATACTAGCCGCGGTCTAATAAAGTTGTGTGACAGCTTTGGAGTGGGCTTTTGTTCACGGACAACGGAGATGTAGTCATTAGTGCAAGGATCAATTTAGCGCATCATTCAATGCTTTGGCGCCTGTCTCAATGGTCTCTAGTCCCTCAGAGCCGCTGTCAAAAGAATTAGAGTTGGCGATTAACTCGGCTCATCTACCAAACATGATTCGTGCAGCGCGGGAAAGCAAGTCAGTCCATCGCCAGGCACTGAGAAGAGCTGTCTGTGCCGGGCAAAACGGAGGGATCGTTTCATCTCCTCTCATAAATTCACTCCTATAACGGAGCCTCTTTGATGGCAGAGTCCGAACCAACACTCCTTCCTAACCAGTGCATGGTTGGACTCCTCTTCTGGCTGAGTGGAGAATTGAGCCCCGATTTAGCTCCCCAAGCGATGCGTGGCCTTGCCAACACGTCGCAGTAGAAGCTGTTGCCATTGGCGTGTTTCTTTGCAGCCAAAAGAGCCCCTGAGAGGCACTGTGAAAGAGAAGGGGGCCGAATGTGCTCCAAAAATAATGTAATACGATTATCTCATCACAGGGGAAAGTCCTCATGGTTATTACTCCGGGTAACTACGGGCAATACAAACGGCACCGGGTTGTATTCGGGTCATCTATATTGCCTGTAGAGCGGCAGTGGGATCGTTTCGTAGTCGGCATATACTGCCGGCATGCGAAGCGAAAAGGCCAACGTTCTCGTAACAAGAAAAAAAAAATGAGATGGGTCGTGATGCTGGGTTGAATGAATTTCTCTTTTCTCGCTGTTATAAAACAGCTGCGAGATGCCACGTAACTTCGTGCGTGCGAGGAAAGTGAGAAATCTACTAACATTCTCTGCATTATTGGCATTCATATGGTATATTAGCAACCTTATTCAGCTGCCATTCCCTCGTTAAAATAGCAAGAGACCGCAACCATTTCGGTGAGGTCTGTGACATGCTCCACTTGCTGTTATACCTAGGCAGCTCAGACCTACTATTGTTCCCACCGATGGCCTGAAGCTGCAGGCTCATCTTGTGAGCACAGCACAAGCCATCAGAGCTGAATCTGCCAACTAAAAGAATAGCGTTAAAGATGTTGGCATTGACAAGACCTTCCTAGCCGCACTAGATAAGTTGCTCAAAACCCCTTGCTGTCCTTCGACGAATGGGGCTTCTCTCTCAAGAGACTGGTGGCATCTAGCGCTTGCATTGATACAAGTACTCAAGGGGTAGCATTTCGTATCTGATCGGCAGCGGTAAATTGTGTATACCAGGAATTTGCTTACTGTATTGTGGCCGACTGAGTGCTCTCCCTTTTAAGGGTCCGAGGGCCACACAGCCATCTTTCTTCAGGAGATCGACTTTTATCCCTGGATATTTTGGATCAAAACCTGTAACAAGAGCCTCGAAATTCAGTCTTCCAACAGGTCAAATACCTCAATGCTAAATTCTAGCCATGGATCTCGTTACCAAGCTGTAGTGAAGGTTACAACAGCAATCCGCGATGGGACCAAAGGGTATGGGCTTCCCTGCTGACGGAGTAGACAATCATGGTTGGAAGCTGTACATTGCATCAATGTCAATGGTTGTCCTTTCTGGGTTGGCTGTTGTTATTAGATGCGTTAGCCGAGTCCATCTCTACAACTTTGGTCTTGATGATATTGTGATTATCGTTTCATTGGTGAGCCTCCTTCCACCTCCGCCATATTTCAATAGACGTTTTCTGATCTCCCACTGACTTTGTTCCTTCAATTCAGCTGTTCTCGATACTTCTCTCTGCTGCCGTCCAGATTGCCATTGGAAATGGATATGGTATGCACAAAGCCGACCTCACCGCCACTGAGCTTAGGACGGCGCTCAAGTGGTTTTTCGTCGCACAAACGCCTTACAAAGTAACCATTTGCCTCAATAAAGTGGCCACTATCTTGCTCTACCTGCGTATTTTCATCACCCAAAAATTCCACATAGTTGCCTATTCCGTCATGGGAATCATTATCGCTTGGAGCGTTGGAGCTGTGACATCAACGATCTTTCAGTGTGTACCAGTTGCGGGTGCCTGGGATAAGACAGTTGACGCAACATGCATCAATTCCGATATATTCTGGGTCGCATATGCTGTTATGGATATCTTGACAGATTTGATGGTTTTGGCTCTTCCCCTTCCACCCATTATGGCGCTTCAGCTAAGTATGCGGAATAAATTGATGATATGTGCCATCTTCCTGATGGGTGGATTGTAAGCGAATCTCTGCTCGCCTATCTAGACAAAATGCTAATTGTAAACTGCTCTTTCTATAGTGTTACTATCACATCCATCTTCAGAGCAGCATCAGTGCAGAACTCGCTTGCCAACAAATCCGATATGACGTGGAACTTTATCGATCGCGGAATATGGACATTGGTCGAGGCAAACTCAGGCATTATTGGTGCTTGCCTTCCCGCTCTCAGACAGCCATTAGCTCGAGCGTTTCCTCACATCTTTGGCTCAATTGTGAGGAACTCTAAATATGAAGACGATGGAGCACTGGGAAAAGGAACCTTTACTCTATCCAGCCTGTCTGGGCGGGCATCTAACCCTGCTTCGTGGCGTGGAGGAGGGCATGGCCGCCAAGTTGTATCCATTTCAGGACCCGAAGCAATAATGGGGAGGAAAAGTGATGAGCTATGCATCATTGACGAGAGCGCCAGAGAAACCGATAGTTGCTCTGAGAGGCTGAGTGCTCACGGTATCTCAAAAACGGTTGAAGTTGTGAGGACATCGTTCCACATAGACACAAAAAGGCATAATGAGGATAAGGTTGCCGCATCAAGGTCTTAATAAAATGATTGACTTTGAATAATTTGAAATCTGTTTTCCATACGTAGTGGTGCCATGAACCAGGTGTATGCGTTTCGCTGTGCTTAGTTTTTGATAACTAGCTTCCAATAACACTAAATAACACAAAAAATAATCACGCTTGCCCTCTATCCTAAATATCTTATCAAACATATTAAGTACAAATCAAATATCATGCATATATGTATGACATTTATGCTGAATAAAGCCTCTCGAAACTAAAATTCCACGTCGACTTAAGAGCGCCTCCTCTAGCTGATGATCCCCTTGCTCCAATATGCTGAAAGGCACTTGGCACAAGTGCCCATTTGTGAAGCCCAAGACTGTCTGCTGTCTTTTCGATTGTAGAATCAGCGGGCAGATCATAAGGCGGCTCTTTTAGCTTCTCTTCAAGTGTGATGAGATGCCGACTTGGTATAACGAGGCTCTGGCTACAACAGCCGTACCGCGGCATCTCTTGGACGCCAAACGGAAGCGGACTGACTGTTAACCGACCAGCCATAAACCCTAGCCCAATATATAGGGGTATCCATATGAAAAGAATATTCGCTATTAGAAGTTTCGAAACTTTGGAGGCTCGCTCTTTGGCAGAGGGCTGCGTCATATGGTGGACTTGCCGAATAGCGAGCATGGCCCCTATTACACCGGCGTATATCAGGATAATGTTTCGTATATAGATGGGCCATTCCTCTGAGTTCCAGCCCATATACGTCTCGGTATAAAACAGTCTAAGGTAAAGCCAGTCTTGATTTTTGGCAACCGCACGCTCGTTTACTTGTGGTGTTGCGTCTCGAAGTCGCTGGAACCAGTCTCTCGCAGCAATAACGTCATCTTCGACTAGGATAAAGTATTCGGCGTCGTTTTGGCGACATATTTCAGAAAGCACAGAGTAGTCGCGCCTTACTCGTTCGTCTCTAGCCGCAAATTCGGGGTGCCGCGGTATCGTCTGGTAACCATTTGAGGCAACTAGGTCTTTCGGCGTGTCCTCATGAACCACAACGGTGTCGGCGATTGCATGAAGCCAATGCTGTCCGAATGCTGAATTCACTGTCGCATCGGTATCGGATAGAAGAACAACAATGTATATTGAATCTCGCTCTTCGGGTGTCAGGGTGTCGACGAGGGACGCTGCTGTTTTGGCGAAAAATTGCGCGCGCTCTCGTTGGAGCGTTGGGATGCCGATACAGTAAGGCGCGGCATAACCAATACTCTCTTCCGACCCTTTCAATAATCTACTATTTTGCGTCTGACTCGAGGCGAGGAAGGCATCGGCTTCCTGCTCCCTTACGGCAGAGTAAAGTGGCTGATACGCGGCATCCCAGCGAAAGAAGTATGATGACGGGTCGTAGTAGGTAGTCTGTTGAAGGTATCGGAAAGTGAGAAGCCAAATTAGGCCAAGTACAAAGTTGATCACCCGGAGATCGACAATAAAACGAGTTAACGAAGGAGATGATTTAGTCATTAGAGCATTCTTTGGCTACATATGCCGAGCGAGGGCAGAAATGCTTCAATCGACTGTCTGCGGGTAGATGACATGAAAGGAGTTGTCTTGTCAGAGTTCTAAAGCTAGCAGGGCACTACTAATATGAAAGACACCTCACAGGGATCCCTAAGATGATTTCAACTCCATATTATAGCCTAAAGCGTCTGCACGAAACGCGGCCATTAATAGTATTGCAGACGGGGCTGGCATACAAACGATAACCGAAGGAAGAATTGGTAAGCGCTAGCCTGCGGGATATCCATGTTGACTTCTTGAGCCAAGAGAGCCCCGAGTGGCAATAGGCCACCAATTCTCAAGCATCTGACGTAGACGGGCTGTCAATCCAGAACATCATCTGGTGCTTCAAGAGTTATTCGCCTGCCTTGGTAGACTGTGACATGCAGAAAAGGGGCAATACTATTACGGCTCTAATGCTTAGTGTTTCTTGACCACCGTCGTGTTCTGCGACCAGTCCGCGCTAGTACCTGTAGTCTGTAAGAGTTTGCACGTATTAGATACGAGATGCCAAGTACTCTACTCCTTTGCACGAGGTGCATTTCAAGGAACAGAGTGAAGGTCCTGGTCCGGAACACCGGCTCTCGGAAATAAAAATAAAGTTGACATTGCAGCTAAGACGTCCATGGGGTTGCTCTATGTCTCGTGATGCCACGGTAGGCTCAAAGCTGTATCAACCCGGAAGTCCTCTCACAAACAAACTAGAGCGTTGTCCCCCTTTGCTAGGTAAAACAGCCAAAGAGAAGATAAAAAGCCTGGCCGCAGTATTAAAGCGCCTAGTTGCGGCTAGTTTCATGCTGCCAGAATTCTTGGACCACCTACTTTGTGTGCGGGCCTTGCCGGAAATATTGCCCCCGTTCAGGGGAACAGGCGCCCGCCACCTCAGCCAAGATTACTCTTACCCTCATTACGGCGTAGTAAGGAGGGCTAATACGCTCCTAAAACTCATTTGGCATTGACGCCGCCGGCTATAGCGGCCCTTGTCAACTTGGCACACGTATCAATATTCTAGGTCCAGATCACGCTCAATTTCCCACAAGAAATTGAATATGAATAATGAATATGTATTGTACTTTCCAGTGGTTGTAAAGAATTATGAGCGGCCATACGGATGCTTCAACCGAAGTAAGAATGTACTAACAATGTATATTTGAGTGATCTACATGTACGCTGGATGAAATAAGCAGCTGTTAGTGGTTGATGCTAATCAAAGTTAAAAGCTTATTCCATTCTTTCAGCACGCTGTGAAAATTTCTGAAAAGCTAACAGTGACAGTCATGCAACAACCTCGCGTTATTCTTAGTTGACGGCTCTTTATTTTTCTGCATGTCAGCTACAGGCGCCTTCACTCGGCAGCTTTATCTCATACTTTTCTATCCTTTATGACCTAACTCTTGACCTACTTACGAGGGATACAAGCGTGTTGTGTTTAGTAGCCTTGGGCTACCGGCACTGCCACTGACACTATGATCTAATCCCCGCAGCAACCTCCACTCATACTTCCGAGGTTTCCAGAGCAATCGCAATAAGGGAGCAGCTCTCATTTCTACTGCTGTAGTATATTACGCAAAAGAGAATGAAATTCAGCACAACTACACGTCGAACTTCGCTATAATTAGTTGTCGATATAGGGCGAAGACGCACCCCGGTTGCGCTACCAATGCTTAGCAGGGCTCGTGATTACCCCGGCTATATCTAACAGCTCGTTCAAGTTTACGGCAAAGGAATCGGCGGCTGGTTAGCGTTCTACAATTACAGATGCTGCTGCAAGAGGAGCTCCGCAGAATTCATCCCCCCCAGAACGGGGTTCATTTTCCTCTCCCCTGTAAAATTGTTTGATCGTGAAGCCAAAATGCCAAGATGCCAAGCCAGATCGGATGTACTGTACGAGATTTCCTTGAATCTTAGCTACTCGTTTATAGCTCCCCAACGTGCTTCAAAAACGTGCAGTGAAAATCTATCCGTGCGAAAATATCTCTGAGTAATACCGAAGTTTGAAAATGAAAATATCATTTGATGTTCATGCCTCCAGATGAGGTATTTTCGCTACAAAGATTGCCCGGGTGCTACTACTATCATCACTAGGTACTCTGCTTCTTCCTTTCTCCTGCCTATACCTATATTTTAATGATTATTAGTCGATTAGTAACCACGCCCTACGTGTACACAAGGTTTGAAATAGGTATATCGACTTCTGGATTCTATTACCAAGCCGTCCAGAACGTTGTAGTTTCAAAGAAAACACATAGCCCTCCGCCTTATGGTGTCATACACTTTGGTACCCATTAGCACTGTGCTATCAACATTGAACATAGATTACCTGTATCGTATGGCAGATTCTTGAGTGTGGCGCCATCGTGCTAAATCCGACTCTAACTACGAAGGGCTGCCTCTAACTGTACCGAGCGGGATAGCTGCAGGAAGACCCTAGTGCTCGATTAGCTTGAACATGCTTAAAAGGAACTTTAGAGCGCCCCAATATACAATCATCAACGCCTGGTTGGCGGTACTTGGTCCAAGTTAGTAGTATACCGTTACATTCGGTACCACCTTGAGCGGAGGCAAAATGCCTATAGCCGCAGGGCACTTTTGAAGGGCGACTTGCATGAAATACGCTATAAATACACCGTAATAGTCTTCAAAGTACGAAGATAAGACATACTCTCTCACGTTATCAACTCTTGGAGGAGGGAAAGGTAGGGAGGCAGCGAGTGATCGGAAAGCAGCGATCTATTAAAGACACTTGAGACCTGCAAAGCGCCCTTTGAGCTCGAGCTCTTTACTGCATCAGCTCCAAGTCTTTGGTAGCCTCGTATCTCTCTTTATTCGCGATCGACTATTGCCTGCCAAAAGTCCCATCGCGTGGAGCGAATCTACGCGTCTCGTTCCGGCAGGTCGATCAAAGTGCAATGCAATTACGATTAAAATCGACACCCCTCTCCCATTCATTCACGGAAAACCAGCCTTCTTCGGCAGTTCCATCAAGGAGGCTCACTTAGTTCCAAGCCTAGAAGCATTACTGGGATCCAAAGCCGTGAGCGGGGAGGACTTTGGACGGATCTACGGAATACGGACCCTCTAGACGTGACCCAATCAACGGGCAAGTCGGAGCATTTCATCATCCTCGTCCTCAATCTCCAAGGGCAAAAAGATTGCCTTCTCTCGTACTTGTTTGCTATTCATCGCTTTACAGCGTTGCACTGCTCTCGTTTATTTGGCTGGGTCATTGGCGGAACTTGCTATCGCTGTAGTCTCCTTTCCCGGTTACTACCTTCTAATCGTGGTCAAAAGCCGTATTCATACGAACTTTGATTCAAATAACAAGAAATATCGTCGGTCTAAATGATGCAGAAGAGTTGACTATATATTATGAGATGCGAACGTGCTCAACTGAGAAAGACTTATCTGCTGTCATCCTCTCTCAGTGTATTCACCTGGTACTACCAGTGCACAGAGTGAAATTTCTTTGATATCATTAGCCTTTACCATGAAGTCTCTTACACTACTATCGGCTTTCTTTGCTTCGGCATTGGCTGCCGTTATCCACCCCCCAAAGGTGTCCTACGATGGCTACAAGGTCTTCCGGCTAGCTGTCGAACACGACAATATCGATCGTATCAATGGCATTATTGATAAGCTGAATCTTCAGACGTGGAAGTCTGCGAAGAAGACAGGCGCCTTCACGGATATCGTAGTCGAGCCTAGCCAGCTGGAAGCTTTCAATAAAGAGGCATTCGGGTTGAAGACGATCGTCATGCACGAGAATCTTGGCGCCTCAATTGCAGAAGAAGCTGCTTTCCAGCCCTTTGTTGCTGGCGCCGTCAACAGCACATGGTTCACCTCATACCATGCCTATGCAGACCACCTTAATTTCCTCACAAGTTTGCATACACAGTTCCCCAACACTTCAGAGATTGTCAGCTCTGGCTCCTCTCTGAACGGCAATCCCATTACTGGTATTCACTTCTGGGGCAGCGGAGGTAAGGGTGTCAATCCCGCCGTCGTCCTGCACGGAACCGTTCATGCTAGAGAATGGATTGCCACTATGGTTGTCGAGTATTTTGCCTATACTCTCCTAACAAGCACCGATGCTACTACGAAGAGCTTTCTGAACAAATATGACTTTTACATCTTCCCAGTCGTTAACCCTGATGGTGAGCTTCTTCTCATATCTCGTGTGATGCAATGCTAATATTTGCAATTGCAGGATTCTTATATACCCAGTCCAGCGACCGTTTGTGGCGCAAGAACCGCCAGACAAATTCTGGAAGCTCATGTGTCGGTCGTGACATTAACCGAAACTGGAATTACATGTGGAATGTTCCTGGAGGCGCATCCACGGATCCCTGCGCCGACGATTACAAGGGCGTTAGTGCGGGCGACACTGTCGAGTTCAAGGCCCTGTCTTCATACATTCAAAATCTCAAGAATACCCAGGGCCTCAAGCTATATATCGACTATCACTCTTACTCTCAACTCTTTATGACTCGTAAGTAATGGGTGACCTAACAACTAGCTGAAATGAGCACTAATCGTGATTCCAGCGTATGGATATTCTTGCAGCGCCGTCGCTCCCAACAACAGCGAGCTGCAATCTCTCGCGAAGGGCGCTGTTGCCGCCATCAGGGCCGTCCATGGAACGTCGTTTGACTACGGTCCCATCTGCTCGACTATCTACCAAGCTACTGGCTCCAGTGTTGACTATGTGAATGATGTTATCGGATCAGACTATACCTTTACCTCTGAGCTTAGAGACACTGGCAGATACGGATTCGTCCTTCCGGCCAGCCAGATCCAGCCCAGCGGAGAGGAAGCATATGCAGGCCTCAAGTACTTGCTGCAGAACATGAAATAGGCGGTGGCCTGCAGGTACAACAGTAAGAGGCAAATGGGAGAAAGGAAAATAAATAAATAAATAAATCCAAAATCCAAAGCTCCCAATTTGAGCGAACCCTGTCGTGTTCCGTTAATCCTAGGAGATCGTGAAACGCTATATAGTCGTTGCATCAACTACATGTAGGTGCAGGTAGCCCAAAATATGGCGTGGCCGAGCCAATCACTGCTCTCAATATTGCACATCTTATTTTTCCCCCTCAAATCTCATCTGTTTTAAGTAAATCTTCGTTTAGATTAAATGAAAACCCCCGCTTTGTTTCCATAAAAGTGTCCACACAGGCCAGTCAGACGTGCGAAATATGTGATGTCTTGCCTTATGTATAAGAAATAGAAGCTTCTCCAACACTGTGCCTCGGCCCCCCGCATTCAAGAGCCGAAGTGACGCAACGTCGCAGTTATAATCATAGAGAAAATAATATTGTATATACTCGCGTCGCGCCGGTTTCTTCAATTCCTTTCCCGTTGATCGCCTCATACAGGATTTACTCTTTGCGCATCGTCACTATGGCGGCCCGCGCGTCGATCGTCGTCGTGCTGCTTGCCGTGCTACTCGGCTATGTATACAACGCCTATGGGCAGCGAGCCCTCCTCGTCATGGGCGCGTTTCGGCAGCCAGAAAGCACAGAGTTGGCTCCTGGAGATTTTGTAACTATCGATGGCACAACGCACTGCGAGGACCTGCATTATCATGAATCGACCGGCTTAATCTTCACTGCCTGCGAAGGTTTTCAAGGGAGCCGTCTGAAATGGTTCCCTCCGATCGACCACTATTTTGAGCCCTCAAACCCTGGGGTTAACAAGGGAAACCTCCAGGTCATTGATCCAAAGGTAAGAGTGTAACTAGATCGCGTTTAATACGTCAAGACAAAAGAAATTAACACTTTAGAACAGTCGTTCAAATCGCAGGTTCTGGCTCTCGAAGGATTTAGTGGCCCATTCACGACCCATGGCATTGATGTTATTGACGACCCAGAGAAGCCAAAGGGCGAAGCGGTTTACGTATTCGCTGTTAATCATAAGCCCAATCCCAAGCATTATGGTGAGAATGGCGATGCCAATGCTCCGCGGTCTTATTCAGTCGTGGAGTTATTCCATCACGTTGTTGGAACAGGCAAAGCAAGACACGTCAGGACAATATGGCACCCTCTCATGACCACGCCAAATGACATATTTGCCTTTTCTCCAACGTCGTTTTTGGTAACCAATGATCACTACTACAGGTCCGGACTCCCGCGCTTGGTGGAAGATCTTATGCCTATAATTGCATTCACAAGTACTATTCATGTCCAGCTCCAGGACTTGAAGCCGGTTGAAGCTGATGACGCAGGAGTTCATGCGTCAGTTGCACTGGACAAGTTACATAATTTGAATGGGCTCGGCCACGGTCGAGCTGAAGATGAAGTTTTCATAACCGGCTGTGCTAGCGGTGCCATGCATGTGGGCAAGATCCGAGATGGCAAGGATTCTGAGAAAATCATCGACGTCAGCAAAACCATCGAATTTAGCTTACCTATCGATAATCCATCATACTTCAAGGATCCTTATGCTAACAAGACATTCGATGCAAGCGGGGTTGTTGCCTCCGGGCCCACCAGAGGCATAGACTGGCACTCAAACAAGGGACTGGAGAATGTGCTGGATCCCAGTATGGTGTGGATGGCCTCACCAAGGCCCAGCGGGCAGAAAAAAGAAGGTGCTGCAAAGGGGGAGGAAGACTGGGATCTCAAAGTCATCTTCCAAGATGACGGGCACAGAGTCCGAACTTCCAGTGCCTCCGTATTGCTGGCCATTGATCCCAAAGAAGAGCAGGGCAGGCGACGCGCGTGGCTCTTTGTCTCGAGCTATCAAGCCGCCAACGCCATTGCTGTCAAGATTGATCTGTGATATAGAGGCCGCACGTTTTTATATCTTCCTTACTCCTTGTCTTTACTTTGCAAATTGCGGTAATCAGAAGGGGCAAGCATGAAACGATTTTACCCATAGCAAGCTGTGCGAATACCCTTCTATGCCGCGTTACCTCATTTTGGGAGCCACGAGCTTTTTTGCAGTGCTTATCACACAGGGGCGCAAGTTAGTATGCTTCATCGGGCATCTCAGACAAATAAAAGAATTTAAATGTTGATAAAGCCGAGTCGGCGGCTTGGCTATATAATGCGTCGGCCTTAGTGATTGTATAACATCTCCGCAGCGTTGCATTCTCCAGTCCCCAGAGCTATATATAGAAGGCAGGATGGGTGCGGAGAGACTGCTCGGATAGACCCATATTCCGAGTCATCGCGTCGCGTATTGCTGTAGATTCGCAAGAAGCATTCCTATACGCGTACACATGCAAACATCAGTCCATAAGAATTTATAAGAGCCCATAAGAGTCCATAATTGTAGTTCGCATATTATATTCGAGACCAAAGCGGGCATAGAAGCGAATAGACTGCCAAACTCGGCTCACTCGGCGAAATCCCTGAATGACAGCGCTTGGCCAGACCACTATCGACCAGACGTTATCGATCTGCGGCATTTGGTGCCCCATCCAATAGCCTATCTCAGCACAGTCTATGTCTATGTGGGTGGGTGGCAGTGGCTAGAGAGCCTGTCGTACCCCGGTTGCTCGTCCGGAAAGACTTTGCGTGAAGTATTTTGCCGTAGTCGGTTGGCTGCAAGACCGTAGTGTGGCATTGTGACCAGGGTTGCGATCCCCTTCAAGACCTCAAAACCTGGAACCGGTATTTGACGTCGATGACAGCCTGTTGGCATTCATTTTAACAATCTAGGCTAATGTTACTTTGAACGATGGGCTGTGGCCGTTAATTTATAGTATGGGGTAGTCGGTGTGATTGCTCGGGTCACCTGTGATGACAACGAGGCATGCGAGATTGACTTCCCCTCCACCACTCTTCAGTCTGGCAAGTTCTTGATCTTCCAGTCACGGCGCAGTTCGCCGGGCGGCTTTCGGCTCAATGGTTTAATTCGTATCCTCATGCATTGAGTTTAAATGGAGAAGGACAGCTTTGTTGGGAGCAAATGATTATAAATGGCGTGCTTGAAAGACACAAGTCGAGGCATTTTCGGTTGCTTGTGGGCTCGGCTTAAACCGCACTGCACCTTGGAATACCAGATTGGGACCCAACAAGCCAATCAAGAGGGCGGGATTCGATGGAGCCCCATGAGTAAGTGAGGAGTAAGAATAAATACTTGCGATGTAGCAGGCTGTGAAAATTTTTATCTGATCATCTTATCAATCCATCTAATCTCTAGCGGGCATCATCACTCCACCTACCACTAGGCCTGTATCCAATTCTACCCACATGGTTCGTCTTATCGTGGGAACAACATGCGACCTCGGCGGCCCTAGTTTTCGTGCGGGAACTGGCCGAGAATCTTGTTTCGTCAGAAGCAGTGTGGCATCGAGATGGCAGTTTTCCGCATCCCAATTGGCCCTCGTGTGGCACGCGTACATCACTTTTGGAAACCGCTTACCGTTACATTGGCCATTCTAATAAAAGCAATTGTCATTTTTGCTTCGTCTCATCAAGTCTCTGATTAACATTACAAGCAAGACGGGTTGGGAAGGTGTCCAAATGTTTAGTCTCGGCGCTGTCCCCACACGTTTGGAACTACTAGCATCAAGGACCGGGCGAGAAGGCCTGCAAGGCTCCGCAGCCCATTCTCGTTATGCTCAAGGTTCCAGGGCAGTTTACTTATTTAACTTTCACACACACACACACACACACTCGCCCATTGTTTCGTTTTGCATGTTGAGATCTGAGCTGGGTACCCCTACCGTCTCTATCCCAGCCTTACACAACGTTGTCCCGAAATCCGACTCCGACCTATCTCCCGAATGGCATTGCAACATCTGAGTCAAGGCAATATCTTTAGTTCCTCCGAAATGTGGATTGTTTAAGCTTCCGTAGTAGCCCGCCTGGTCAAGTTTATTGTCAGAATCGCGTGGATAGAGAGAGCTGTAGATACACTATTGCTACCTCGGGTAATACCTAAAAATCTTCAATAGCCCACCGTAGCCAAATTCTGTGTGGATACTGCGTGTATCCGGTAAAATTATTCAAAGTCTGGGTTACATGGGCGTATATATCATGGCCCTCTGGCGCCTCTGCTGTTTCCTGGCTTGTCAGCTCTCAGTCATCGTGGACCGCCCTACGAGGTCAAGATAACAAGATGCTGTCACGGATACACTACCTTCTGTGCCTGCTTTTCGCGGCCTGTGCTCTTGCGGCCAAGCCCTTGGGGGACCAGGTTTGCGGTGCTTCTTGCTATTACACGTTAAGCAAGGCCAAGTTCGCCTCTGATAACACGACCGAGCAAACACTTTGCACTCACCCCTTGCGTGTCACTTCAACATACTTGTGTATCTGGGAACACTGTACAGAACAGGAAATTGCACCAGGCATCGACTGGTGGGCTTCGACATGCAAGAAGTCCACGAAGGTTGTCAGTCTCAAATTATACGAAAGCACTACCGCCAATGTCACGCAAGCATACATTGATAGCCTCCCCACTGTCGAACAGAAGGAGAAGAGCATCGTTGATGTCGTGTCCATGCCATCGGAGGCGAACTGGAACCAAGTTCATCGAAGTGTCCTCACTTACTGGACTAACATCGTGTACCACCAGAAGTTGAGGTAAGCAACTTTACTGTGATACTGGCTCTTTTAGTTCTTTCGCTAATAGATGCTTAATAGATGGATCCCTTATGCCTACTGGGGGTTGGTGCTTTTCCTGGGTACAGTCAGCCACGCAATTGCATCGATTCCAGTGAAACGCTCTAGCCAACCGGTCCGAAAGAACAACGCAGCATCGCAAATCAAGGGATGGTTCCATCGCAACCTTATGATGGCCCCTACATTCTCATACCATCACCATCAGCCCTTGGGGTGGTTCACCGTCCCGCTTCGGTTACAATCTATGGTCATCGCTGGTTACATCATCACCCAAATATTCATGCTGGCTTTTCACTACCCCGTGTTCTCAAACAATATTTAGTATGGATCAACTACAGGTTGCTACAATTACATGTAACATTTGCTAACAAATTGTCAGCTACACCACCATCACAGGCCAAGTTTGCCGAATTATGGGAGATAGGCTAGGTATCTTCATGACGGCTGAGCTGCCGTTGATTTTCCTTTTTGCTGGACGATCAAACATTTTCATTTACCTCACCGGATGGAGCTACAGGACATTCTCCATCTTCCATCGCTGGATAGCGCTGATCTTGACCTTGGAGGGTGTTATCCACGGTATCGTATTTTCAGCTTTCTATGTCAATGGTAAGTGTCCATGTACTCTGACTCCACCCAAGAGGGAATGCTACTAACAATCATACAGAGCAGGGATGGGATGGCTACCACGAGGAGCTGTCTTCTGATCCCACTTTCAAATACGGACTTCTTGTAAGCTATTATTTGATACACGATGGACCCCTACAAGTTGCTTACACAGAATTTAGATGGTGATCGCATTGGGAATTTCCGCAGCTTTTGCCTTCGACCCCATTCGAAGCCGAATCTACGAATTTTTTAAAGCTACTCACGTTTCCATGACAGCTATCTTCATTGCCGCATTGTTTTAGTAAGGTTAGCAAGCCCCATTTGCATCTGCAGCTGCTAACAAAAAGCTAGCCACATCAAGGATCAATTCAAAGGCATGTACAAGGTCTGGGTGTGGGCTTGTGTTGGCCTGTGGGCCGGTGACCATGTTCTTCGCCTACTACGAGTTCTTGTCATGAATTACAAGACATTCCTCGGACAAGGCTCTCTGGCATTGGCTAGTTACAGCGAAGAGACTGGCATGATTCGACTCCAGGTCAAGCCTTCTATCAACAGCAGCCGCCAAACTCCAGGAACTTACTACTTCGTATACTTTCCAGGCATGCGCTTTTGGGAGACACACCCGTTCACTCTGGCTGGAAGGTCCAAGCAAATCGACGATGTTTCGACCTATAACAGCAGCAGTGAACAGCCAAGTGACAAGGAGAATGGCACACAATCTCCTCGCGTGACCGAACTGAACTCTGAACAAGGCGATGCTCACATGACCTTCATGATCCGTCCTCGGGATGGAATGACCCGAAGACTGCGAGACAAGCTAGTGAGCAAAGGCGAATCCGGCCCGCTTCGTGTTAGGGTTTTCCTTGAGGGTCCATATGGTACGCCTGCTCGCCTCGATCATTTCGACGATATCCTGTTTATTGCTGGAGGCAGTGGAATTACTACTGTGCTACCATACCTCCGCATGTTCTTCGAAGACCAAGCATCGCAAACGCCTCCGAATGTGCACCTAGCTTGGGCTGTGCGAGACGAAGGTTTCGTTCGAGATGTGCTTGCCAATGACCTCAGGGCTACCGAGGGATCTGCCTTGGCAGCATCGAAGCTCAACATGGAGTTCTACATCACTTCAGGGGCTTCGGGAACTTCTACTCCTACGCCAGTGTCAAAAGAAGCAGGGACCCCCATTTCTGACACCAGATTCAAGAGAGTGCGTCCTGATATTCACTCGATGGTGGACAACTTTGTCAACCAATCTCAAGGCCGAGCTGCCGTGTTTGTCTGCGGCCCGGCTGAGATTGCTGATACAACACGGCAGGCCGTGATTAGGCAAACAAGAAAAGTCCACGTGGACGTTGAGCTCTTTGAAGAGATGTTTGTTTGGTAAATGGAGACCGAAGCGGGACTGCGGTCAATGGGCATATTGGGTTTAATGCGGCGTATTAAAAAATCTGCGGGTATATACATGGTGGGCTATAATCGTGTACATTGATTGGGAAGAATAGAGGTAGCAATGAATTTCTAATAGCATTTCTGCGCATATACGTTTCAGGTATACATACTTTGCAGATGTTCGTGGAAAAATGAACATAGGTCAAAACATACTACTGGAGAGTGGAGTATTTCTAGCCAAGAATCTTGGCAGTCCTATTATTCCGACTAGTATTTTATGATAGCACCTGTTTCATGATAATCTTAAAAACTAAGCTACAGTAGCGGCGCCGCCATATGTAGACGAGAGGTCTGCGTGATTAGCCTAATTGGAAGCCGTCTCCGCACGGCTAAGTGACCTTCTCCTCATGAAGCCGATTTTCCATAATAGCCAGTTATTAGAAGGCTCGGAGAGAAGGAATAGATGATGCGTTCGGTGTGGCTGCAAGCTGGGCAATAAATTTGATTGAAAGAGACTCCAATAGCATAACGCATAATATCATTTCTTCGGCATAATACCATTTCTTCGCCATGCCATTGGTTCGCAATCCCATCCTGCCGGGATTCAATGCCGATCCATCTATAGTGAGGGTTGGTACGGATTATTATATTGCTACATCGACATTTGAGTGGTATCCTGGGGTGCAGATACACCATTCCAAGGATTTGGCGAACTGGGAGCTCATAGTGCGCCCCTTGACCCGCCGAAACCAGATCGATTTGCGCGGCGAGCCAGATAGCTGTGGAGTTTGGGCTCCCTGCCTGACGCACGATGGCGAGAAGTTTTGGCTTGTCTATACGGATGTGAAGCGCAAGGACGGCTCGTTCAAAGATACGCACAATTATATCGTGACGGCACCTAAGATTGAAGGTCCCTGGTCTGATCCCATCTACGCCAATTCATCCGGATTCGATCCCTCCCTGTTCCATGATGAAGACGGCCGTAAATGGTTTGTCAATATGACCTGGGACCATCGAGCAAGACCGAATGCTTTTTCAGGAATTGCGCTACAAGAGTTCGATCCGATTAAGCGCAAGTTGGTCGGCCCTCGAAAGATTATTTTCTACGGCACTGATCTGGGGCTGGTTGAAGGACCACATTTATATAGGCGAAATGGATGGTACTATCTCTTGACGGCTGAGGGGGGCACTGGGTACGAACATGCTGCGACACTTGCGCGATCAAAGTATCTTTGGGGCCCTTATGAGCTTCACCCACAAAAGCACATCGTATCTTCCAAGGACACTCCATTCGCGGCACTGCAAAGAGCTGGCCATGCCGATGTTGTAGAAACACCAGACGGGAAAACATATCTGGTGCATCTTTCCGGCCGGCCAATTGGGCAGAATCGAAGATGCGTGTTGGGGCGAGAGACGGCCATACAAGAAGCATACTGGGGCGAGGATGATTGGCTGTATGTTAAGAATGGCCCAGTTCCATCATTGGAGGTTGATGTGCCAGGAATTCGTAATGAGAACGCCTACTGGGAAGAAAAGTGCTATGCATTCAAAGATGGCCTTCACAAGGATTTCCAATGGCTGCGGACGCCAGAACCAGAACGCATATTCTGTATTGAAGACAGCAAGCTTGTGCTCACAGGAAGAGAATCCATCGGCTCTTGGTTCGAGCAGTCACTCGTGGCTCGGAGACAGACACACTTCTCTTTCGATGCTGAAACAGTCGTTGATTTCTCACCCGAGGATGAACGTCAGTTTGCTGGATTGACGCTGTACTACTGTCGATACAATTTCTTCTACCTAGTCGTGACATCAGACGCAGATGGCCAGCGCGAACTCCAGATTATGAGGTCAGAGGCATCTTGGCCGGAGGGCAGGCTCACAGATCGTGGTTCGAGCGCCCATGTCATAAACCTTCCCGCAGAAGGCAAGGTCAAACTTGCGGCTACTATTCGTGGAAGCCAATTACAGTTCTATTACGCAGTTCTCGCGGACAAAGGCGAGCAAGGAGAAGAACTAAAAGGCTTTGGACCTGTTTTGGATGCATCAATTGTTTCAGATGAGTGTGGTGGGCATCAGGCACATGGCAGCTTCACGGGATCTTTCGTCGGGGTGGCCTGTTCGGACTTGAATGGGACGGAGAAGAAAGCCACCTTTGACTATTTCATATATCGTCCTGCGCATGATGAAACAGACCGGTATAGCATATAGAAAAGAATATTCCAAGCTTTTGGAGTGGGAATCGTCCAATTAACATCCTATGCAATTGATTTGATAGTAGCACATTGAATTAATACATACATGCATCCTTCGAGTGTTCTTCTAATTTGCCCGATCTACCTTGAGAAGAGTGACGGGTTATTCGATTTAGGCATCACTTCTCTTCTGCTAAGACAAAGAAAATCGGAGTGTTGGCCGCGATAAAAATGGAATTGTATGCAGGGCTGGAGGATCGGCAAAAAACTAATAATATCTTGCGCTAAGTGCCGAAAGCCTGAATAGATCGCCCAGTATAAGGGCTGGATTCTTCCATTTCTCAAAGTAAGCGCGAATGCTAAGGGTGTAGCAGCAGCAGTAGTACCAAGAATCCGGTTGTCTCAGTTGATCGATTCATTTCAAACTGTCTCAGTGCGAACCGCTAGTCGGCCCGTGGCTGGTTACACAGCTTTGTCTAATTGTATCATGCAATCGTCTCTCTCATATTTTCATTCCCAAGCAAAAGGAAACAGCTTTATTCCAATCTTTTTAAGCTTACTGGGTAAGGCTAGATCCTAATGACACCTCGACGTCCCGGGCTTGATTACTGAACTGCGGCGTTCAACAGACTGCCATCTACATGAGCTGCCTAATGGGGCATTGCTTGTTGAGTCTTGTGAGACCTCAAAAGTAAACACACTCGAGGCTGTGCTCCACTTCGGGAAGATTTGAGTGACGGCAGTGGCGGGACCATGGTTCAGCGCGGTTCCGAAAGCCGCCAGCAACTTTGTCTTGTATCAAGCCGAGTGCTCTCGATGCGTGGCGATGCGTGGCATTACGGCCCGCTTCCGCTCAGAAGTACGAATAACGAGTATACATGTACCGATTCCTATTCAATTCCTACCCAAATTCATCTTTCATCTTCTTGTCAACCCGGTTTGGCCCGCAAACGGCCATGTAATATCCCCCGCCCTTCAAGTCGTTCATTCCCCGAAATGGAAGCAAGAACCTGGTTTTAGATTTACCCCACACGTCCAATGCGCGCTCTCTTTGTCTACCGAAGACAGCGCATCCAAGCATGGTCGAAGAGGAGCTGCAGGGAGAATAACCATGGGGCGAATTTCAGCTCATTGGTGAGTAGAGCGAGTAGGGTCCAGAGTTACGTAGAACGCCTGTCCGATCCTGCATATACTATATATATCGAGGGGAGGATCGCGTCCGAGACCTTGTTGTTTTGAATGGGAACTGCCCGCCTCTTGATATCCAGACGATAAAAATGTTGGTGCCGCGACTTCTTGTGCCTGCTCTCATATTCTCAATAGCCGAGGCCGTCGAAGAGACGGTCGATATTGGCTATTCTATATATAAAGGGCAAGCTCTATCAAATGGCGTAAGCCAATGGCTAGGAATTCGGTATGCAGCACCGCCGCTGGGTGCTTTGCGATTTGCGCCGCCACAGGATCCTCCCCATACAGAAGGCATACAAGATGCCACACAGGTTAGTTTCCACGTTCACATTAACTCGACTTGACGAGTCTCACTCATATGCAAACAATGTAGCACGGAAAATACTGTCTCGGGACTGGTCGTTCGCCCACAGATACAGATACATCAGAAGATTGCTTATTTCTAGATGTGCAAGCCCCGACTCAAGCTACAGTCGGTTCAAGGCTTCCAGTCTTCCTCTACATTCAAGGCGGCGGCTTCAATCTCAATTCGAATCCCAACACAAATGCGTCAGGCCTCATAGTAAACAGTGGGCTCGGCATTGTGGTTGTGAGCCTCAACTACCGCGTTGGTCCATACGGGTTTATGACAGACAGTGATGAAATACTTCCTAACAATGGGCTTCGTGATCAGCGCAAGGTCTTGGACTGGGTTCAGAAGTATATCACTCAATTTGGCGGCGACCCAAACCACGTTACTCTTGGTGGAAGCAGTGCTGGAGCAGCCAGTGTCACATATCATCTAAGCGCCAATAACGGCACCGACCAAGGACTCTTTCATGCCGCCATTGCTGAATCTCCTTCCTTTGCCTCGACTCTTACAGTTACTCAGTCTCAATACATGTATACTCAATTTGCAACTCGCCTAGGCTGCGTCGGCAAAGACAACCTCGCTTGTATGCGCAACAAAACAGCTGTCGAGCTTCAAACAAGCAACTTCAATATCCCTTTGCCAGGTGCTTCCAAGCCACCCAATTATATGTGGCTGCCTGTGTTCGATCAAGAATTCGTACAGGATTTCACATACCGGGTATTTCAAAAAGGAAATTTCGTCAAAGTGCCCACCATCTATGGCGACGATACCAACGGAGGGACCAAGTTCGCTCCTAAAGATACAGCCACCCTCCAACAGAGTAATAACTACGTATTGGATCAGTATCCTGAGCTCACATTAGATATGCTTGGGCAAATCAACGACATGTATCCCAATCCAAATAACAGCTGCCCCGCCATCGGCTGCTATTGGAGGCATGCTAGCAATGTGTATCAAGAGGCCCGTTACATGTGTCCCGGCATGTATGTCAGCTCGGTCGTCACAAAGTATGGTAAAAATGCTTGGGTATATCGATGGAATGTTGAGGATCCCGAGCAGATGGCCTCTGGGCTGGGCGTTCCCCATACCGTCGAGTTGGGTGCCCTCTGGGGTGCCAACTATGTCCCCGACGCGCCGGCGAGCTACCACGATGGCCAGATCAATGCAAATGCCTCCTCCGCTATGCAACACTACTGGGTAAACTTCATCAAATACTACAACCCTAATGGACGGCCTGTCGATTTTACCGGCAAATATACCAAATGGGGGGCGTGGGCAGACAACGCTCAAAGTCGTCTCACGTTTCAGACTGGGGGCTTGACGGAAATGATCCCCGTGGACTCGGATTTGAAGCAGCGATGTGAATTCTGGTCAACGAATGGTGTCGCATTGACTATGTAAGGGCACTGGAGACAATATCTACCAAACGATTCTTCATTGCCACTCTATCGGACAGGCATAGTTGCCTATTCGCCCCCACGCTCTTCTTGATGTCTTTGACAAGTAAATCAAGTATTTAGCTCTCAGTATATAATTAGAAAATACATAGATCAACTGCAGCAGTTCGGAAAGATCTCAGGCGTATCACCTGTCTGTCTCACTCTGATACATGTATACATGTACTATTCGTATTCGGGTACCCCGTAGCCGAGTCATATGGTTTCGGTACTAACCGTGTTTATTTCAGGAATGCATAAACGGCCGTGTTCATTAAAATGGGTTTATTTACGGGCTTTCAGGAAGACGATAAGATTGTGAACGACTTATCACGTAGGCATTGTAATACCTGCAGCATGACGACACGTGATGGTTCTCCCCGCACGCTGGCGGCACGGTTTGATAAGCTCAGCTCTCTGTTATCCACTTGTATGTAACTCTAGATAGCACCGAGTAGGAAGCCTTCCCCATCACCATAATTGCATGAATATCTTGGTTTATGAAAATTACAAGAAATTGACGCAAAATGTCTAAGCCGTACATGCTATGGGTTGGTGGCAAGGAAGTGGCGGGCACCGGTGAACCGTATGTTGCTACTGATCTCGAAGGTAGACGCTCTTGAGACGAAGCTAAGGTCGTTTGTATAGCATAGCTGTTGAAAATCCTGCGAAAATGGCAGTATTCGCAGAGTAAGAATGTCTCTTTTCCGCCAAACACGAATTGCTCTTGAATTGCTTCATTTATGTTCTAATTTTATAACTAGATGCCACTCCGCATCATCTCAAGATGTCGAAGATGCTGTCCAACTTGCTCACAAAGTCTTCAAATCAGGAATCTGGGCCAAAGCTCCCCGAAATATGCGAGCCGACGTACTGGATAAAGCAGCTGACCTTCTCACCTCGAGGCTTTCTGTGCTAATACCCTTGGAAGTGGAGCAGACAGGAAGGGCGATCAGAGAGATGCAGGCCCAAGTCCCATCCCTGGTTCGTTGGTTTCGTTACTTTGCCGCCGTGCTTCGTACTGAAGAGCGCCCTGTGCTACCAACCATGGGCAAGCTGCATAACTGGGTAGACCGGGTTCCGCTCGGCGTCGTTGTCCAGATCACTCCGTTCAATCATCCCTTGCTCATCGCAGTCAAGAAGCTTGCCCCTGCTCTGGCGGCAGGGAATAGTGTTGTGCTGAAGCCAAGCGAGCTCACACCACTCACGAGTTTACTGTTAGGGCCAATTCTGAAAGAAGCAGGGCTTCCAGACGGCGTTTTTAACGTTTTGCCTGGTCTCGGAGCCACAACGGGACGTGACCTTGTAAGTCACCCGCTTGTACGGAAAGTTGATATTACTGGAGGAACAGTTGCCGGGAGAGCAATCGGTTCAATTGTCGGTAATAATTTGGCACGTTATAATGCAGAGCTAGGTGGAAAGGCACCTTTGATCGTGTTCGAAAAAGCGAATCTTGAACTTGCTGTCAATGGTGTCGCATTCGGATCATTTATCGCGACTGGTCAGACTTGCGTTGCAGCCACTCGGATCATCATTCACAAGAGTATTCTTGCGACTGTACAAGAGAAGCTTTCCCAAAAAGCTAGATCCATCGCACGACGTATGGGCTCGCCTACAAACACAAATTCTTCCATGGGCCCTCTTATTTCAGCTAAGCAGCTTGGAAATGTCGTTAACCTTGTTGACGATGCTATTGCAAACGGCGCAGAGGTTGTCTGCGGTGGAAAGAGAATGGGTGGTATATCTGAAGTCGATGGTACGAATTTCGACGAGGGCTACTTCTTCCCTCCAACAATTCTATCTTCCAGCGCAAAATGCGACATTACCAAGACTAGAATCTGGCGCGAGGAGGCATTTGGTCCAGTCATTCTACTTGTTGGTTTTGAAGGCGAACAAGAAGCGTTAGAGCTCGCCAACGATAGCGAATTCGGTTTGGGAGCGGCATTGTGGACCGATGATTTGAGTCAAGCCTTTAGGGTATCTGAGCAAATTGAGTCTGGTATTGTTTGGGTCAACACGCACCATCGGAATGATCCGAGCAGCCCATGGGGTGGAGCTACCACTGCAAGTGGCGTGGGAAGTGAAAATGGGGTTGAGGCATATTACGCGTATACGACGACGAAGAGTATCATAATTAATTATGCTTCTAAAGATGAGGCTGCGGCGGATGATTGGTTTAGAGAAGATGGTGCTCAAGTTCGTTATGGATGAGCTACCAGAGCTAAAGACAAAAGATTTGTTGCCGCTTAGATGGAGATATATATGTATCAGCTCCAACAATTCAAACAGTCTCTTTCTATCCTTTTAAATGCATTCATCATTTAGTTTTGAAACTCCGACTCTTGTATGTACGCCCTAACATGTCTTATATTTCTTGAAAGCTTCGATTCAAGTACAGCACCGTTATCAAAGCACACACAAATTAAAATGCATTACAATGGGGCTAGCAATACATATGATATCTTATTTGGAAACATAGGATAAAATTATGGATATTTTAGTCAAATCCAAACTGCTTTGTGCTTCCCATTGGCTCTCTGCGGAAATTCGATGGTTTTGCGGAGTTGGCGGGCAGAAGCGGCCGATGGAGCGGCCGCTTATATCCATTTAGCGAACTGCGGAAGATCCCGTTATTGGCGGTGACCATGCAACATACAGTTAGTAGTCAGCAGAGAGGCTCATGGTTTGCAGCTTGATACCAAATGTAGTAATTTGGCTGACATAGACACTTGATGTATAAGGCGAAGCAAGCGGAGCGGACAATAGCATGAGTTGAGTTTGCAGAGACTCCTGGAAGAATTATTTCCATGACAATACAGTAGAATAGAGAATATATAAGTACGATGCTATTTCGACGGTCCGTAGAAATAAATATATAATAAAAATAAAGACAAAAGCAAGCTTCACCTCTTCTCTTTCTGCCATTTCAGCACAATATCAGTGCAGAATAACAATCATCATGCCTACATCCAACTTTTCACCGAGCTCGATACCTGATCTCTCAGGGCGAGTATATCTCGTTACAGGAGGTAACGCCGGATGGTACGTCCACTGCCGAGCGCGACATTTTTCAGAAACCAGTGAATAACTCGAGAAAATTTTAGTGGGAAAGAAACCGTTATTGGTTTGGCAGCTCGCGGGGCCAAAGTTTACATGGGTGCACGCAGCAAAGACAAGGCAGTTGCTGCCATCAAAGAAATACAGGAAAAGCATCCGTCTGCTAACATTCATTTCCTCGACCTCAACTTGTCCGATTTTTCCAGCGTCATCGCCGCCGCCAAAAAGATACGAGATGAAGAAACTATATTGCATGGACTCGTTAATAATGCTGGCATTATGGGTGTACCTTATTCTGTGACAGCAGACGGTTATGAGATCCAGCTTCAGGTACGTTACTAGGAGAGCCAAGAAGCTACCAATAGTACCGAAAAGCTCAGCAGGCTAATCTATTCTTTAGACTAACTACTTGTCACATTGGCTTCTAACCTATCATCTCCTTCCTCTTCTTCAATCTACTGCTCAATCAAGCCCTGAAGGAACTGTCCGATTGGCCAATCTGACGTCGGATGGGCACGCAAGGTTTCCACCCTCAGACGGAATCCACTTCGAAGATCTCGGCCTAGAGAATGAAGCTTCTATGAAGAGATATAGTCAAAGCAAATTAGCAAACATCTTACACGCAAAGCAACTAAACAAGAGATACGGACCCGATTCTAGCGAATCTCGGAATGGGGCAATTTGGTTTGCGGCCGTGCACCCTGGTCATATCAACACGTGAGTCTTGAAAGCAATGATTCTCAGCCCAATTAATGATCAGGCCGTTAATGAGAAGCCAAGTGATCTGAATAAACAAGCGACAGGGACTGCGCCAGAATTCGTCCTTCGTACTGTTACACCAGTCATGCGATGTCTCGGAATTCTGGATGCACAGGAGAAAGGTGCCTGGTCTTCGCTCTTTGCTATTGCCAGTAGCGACTTCAAGAAGTCGAACTCGGGCGCTTATATCGTGCCTTATGCGAAAATTGGAACGCCGAGCAAACACGCACAGGATGAAAGCCTGGCAGAGAAGCTATGGCAGTGGACTGAGACAGAGCTTCGTGGCAAGGGCTTGCTAGAATAGTCGCAGGTGGAACATGACATAGATAGACCCGTCATTACATTCGATATAGGCATTCATATCTTTTAATTAACAGCAGCTTCATCCATCATATCTGCCCATGTCTTAAAGTTGCGCGCGATTGGGAGCTGAAGTGGCTTGATTAGGCCAACTTACTAACACCAGAGATGATACAGCAGCCGGCAACCAGCAACCGGGATACCCGGCCTCGCCCAATTAGAAGCCAGAGTTTGCGAGCGAACCAATAATAACTGCGCCAGGGAACCCGCATTTTGCTCTGACGAAAAGGGGATCTGAGCCTGGGACGGCCCCACAGCAGATGAAAGTCGGATCTTTCGAGATCTCCTTGGATACTTTCATTTATCAATCTCCATGAATGTTAGCCGTCTTCTCTATCGTATAATCTGCACATAATAACAATATTATACTAGAGAGGTATCACCAAAGAAATCCGATCAAAGCACTAAACCTCTAATGGAAAACTTGGTCAAGCTCTCCAAAGTCCCTACAGCGAAGACTGGGAATCGGAAAGTAAAGACTGGGTGTCAAACCTGCAAGTACGCATATTTTGGGGACTGTCAGGAGATTCACGAGCATTTGTTGCTAATACAAGGCGGGTAGAAAGCGTCGTGTGAAGTGCGATGAGAAGAAGCCAGCTTGTCAGAGATGCATCTCTACTGGCCGCATATGTGATGGGTATGGGATATGGGGAGGAGGAAATGCTTATGGAAGCTCCAATAAGGCTCCATCATTATCTAATTTGTCTCTAGCCCATAATAAGAAGATACTGGGCCCACTGAAAGTTGTAACCATGTCACAGAAACACAGAATCGCGGGCCTACCCGCGAGCATCGGCTTCGAATACTTTCGCAAATATACGTCTACTAAACTTCCTGGTCTGTTCGAATCTGGATTTTGGGATTCTCTGGTGCTCCAAGCAAGTGAACAGGAACCAGCTGTGCTGCATGCCGTGACGGCACTGGGAGCAGCGCACAAGAATGACGAACACATCTCGTTGGTCGAGTATAACAAGGCGATCCAGCATCTGCGACAGAACCTAAATAGCTCCGACAGGGATGTTCTCCGGGTGTGCCTCATCACCTGCTTGCTATTTGTGTGTATTGAGTTGTTGAGGGGAGGCTTCAAGGCCGGCTATGCGCATCTCAGCAATGGTCTACGCATTCTTCACGAGATTCAGAGGCGCGACGGAATCACAGTTAATAACGAAATCATCCTGCGATCGCACGCACAAACTGTGGAAGATACGCTTTTTGAGGTTTTCTCGCGGCTCAACTTACAAACTGCACTATTTGGTCACGTCTCTGCATATCTGCTTTTTGTAGGGGAAACCTATCAGGCACCGTGGACATACGACTTACCGCCGGTGTTCTCATCCATCAGAGAAGCAAAGAAACATATAGATTCTCTCATCAATGGATCGCATTCGTTAGCTCAGCAGGCTACCCAACTGCTTCTTGACCAGCAGCCCTTTCCAGAGGCGTTGTACCAGAGGCAAACCAATCTGGAGATTGCATTAAAGAAGTTCCTTGTTATTTTGAACTCAAGCCGCAAAGAGCTAAGTAAAGTTCCAGGTTGGCGCGCTACAATCGGCATACCAATGCTGTCCCTATATCACAGAATGGCAAAAATTATGGCGGCTACTGCCCTGCGCGGGGTCGACGAAATGATATTCGACAATCATCTGCAGGATTTTGCACTACTACTCAAACAGTCGTCTAGTCTGTGCGAGAAAATGCACAACGAGATAGCAGAATCTTTTCGCAGACAAGTTGCCATGATGCCAGGTAACAACACATTTACCATTGATATGGGCTTCATACCGCCTCTCTACTATACAATTGCCAAATGCCGTCAACCAAATCTTCGAAGGATGGTTCTCGAGCAACTCAAAGGAGTTCCACATCGAGAAGGCGCCTGGGATGGACCCACGGTGATTCGCATGGGCAAGATTCTCATCAGACTCGAGGAAGGCAGAATGTATGACGGAATTGATATCAAGCCGAGCTGCAGCTTACCAGATCCATCAATAGCGGATGATTTGCCTGTTGTGCCGATATCTCAGCGCTTTAGCAACGTCAACGTTGCGCTACCTGATTCTGTGGATGGCAAGGCCACATTGTTTTGCAGGCGGTACGAGGGAAATGGCCTCTGGGAGAGCAAGATTGCACAATTTGACGTGACAATATAGGACGCTTGGTCGTATCTCATGGACGTGTGTCTGACGCCTGACTCTATTTTAGGAAGACGGAGCTGAAGAGGTTTATTTGATAGCTATTTACCGTGATAAGATATAGACGGCTAGGACTTAAGGGGGTTTTCAGGCATTTTTTAGTCGACCTTGGCATATCTTATAGGTATTCAGGATAGAGAGGGTCAACTTGATGACAGGCGCTCAGGTATTCACACGTACAATAATAGAGCATCACTATACACCCAAACGGATATGCCGAAGATTTCGGTAACAAGCCGATCAACATATCGCCATCCGCAATCCATCATCTTCAGCTGCCCCGTAAAACGTGTTGGTGGGGTTCGTAGTCTAGCCTCTGCACCGAATTATATCAACGTGGCTGCGCACCAAGACAAAGGGCTGCGACGCTAAGAGCCGCAGCTCTGATATTATAGGTTGATAGGTATGATGGAGTGCGTGTGAAGGCATGCTTGTGAGGGCATGCGTGTGTTTAGCAATCTTTCTAGAAACGGCAATATGATTGTTCACACGTGTTGCAGAATCCTGCCCTCAGCCACTTATTTGAGTTTCTACTTTCCATCAGGGCCGTCGAGGCGGTTGCCTTTGCAGTGACAGGAGGCAATCTGTGGTTTTGCCATGTGCAAGCGACAGATTGAAATCTGACATAGCGAAGCCTCTCCATATAAGCGGCTATCTTTACATGGAAGAAGCATGCTCTAAGTACAACACGATACGAAACCCCGTTGCCTTTACCTGTAAAGTTATAGTCATAATCTTGGCCATAGCTAGCCAGAGAACATGCTTGCCATTGCGAGCGATACCCTTGCAATCGGGGTCACGAGCAACAGGGATCTTCAAAGAATATCCGACGGCGCGTGGAAAGAAAGCTAGCCGGCGAGCGAAAGCCGTGGGTTATCGAACCATCGGCTTTGATGCTGGCGCCTCCTCAACTACGACAGTAGAGATAGCTTGCAAGCTGTGTCGGCACTGTGTAGTGGGGGAAGGCAATTGCCATTCCAGAATCCGGATTTCTTCTGCCGGGGGGCGATTCTCTATACGCGTACGTGGGGGATGTTATCGTTGGGGTACATTTGGGATACCCTCTACATTCTACTGCCGGCCACGTAAATGAGAGACTACAATATAGATGCATCAATGAATGTCATCCGCTGTTGCTCCAACCCCACTGAGCAAGCTTCCAAATGCGGAGGAGGAGACTTATCATGGAGCTAACTCCCAAACCCCCCGTTTATGCCCCTGCTATCAGTCTTCATGCTGAGCTAAAAGCCCCCACGAACAGCCGCTGAGCTTCTCGCCATCCCCAAATCTCCCCAATCTCTCCGCACTGTCTTGTAAGCCATGTATATCGGCATATTAGTGCTCATGATACCGTTGGCATCGGCAATTAGCGTGCTTCCCTTCGGTAGCTATCTTTATCTCGCACTCTCTTCTTTATCACAAGAACGGACGTGGGGAAGATCTTCTCTCATCCACTTCACTTCAGTTCCCCCACCGGTGTTTGAAGCAAAAGCAGTGGCCTTTCGAAGGCGTATACGACGTAGCCAGGAGGTATATTAATAAGAAGAGAGTTACCATGCAGTACTGCTTGCATCCGAATGCAACCCTGAGATAGCCACCTTGTCGGCACCAATCACACCTCTTTGTCGCCTAGCTTGTCATTCTTCCCGTCTCTATTTTCTCGGGACATCGGTCCTATTGGAAGAGTAGTCGGACGCGACATCCTACCGACATCCGTTTGGGACTCGGCAGTGTTATCCGTGATCCAGTTGAGAATCTCAGACACATTTCAGATCCGAGCGATCTGACTCCTACAAAATGGCCATATTTCAAGATCCCAAAGAGAAGGATGAGAGGAATCTACAAACCGTGTCGTCGTTCCGCCCTGGAGCGATGACCGGTGTCCTGCAAGATTTCGCAGACCCAGACGTCCAAAATGAAGCGGAATCGACTCACAAGGGAGAGTTTGGCACGAAACGTGACTTGGTAAGTTGCTGAATATGTCTTTATATATATATATATATATATATATATACATCTTTTACAACGAGAGGATCCACTAATCGTGCTTGTCGATAGAAACCTCGCCAAGTGTCCATGATAGCAGTTGCTGGTACCATCGGAACTGGTCTTTTCTTAGGATCTGGTGCTGCTCTAGTGAACGGTGGCCCTGTGGGCTTCTTTCTCGGCTACACCATCGTTGGCTGTCTAGTAGGCATGATGATGTTTTGTCTAGGCGAAATGTATGTCTGAAAGTGGGCCATACCATTATTTATTCTTGCTTTGCTAACAGTGAGTGTATAGGACGGTATATTCACCTAATATTGGTGGTTTTATCGAAATGGGCTCCAAATACCTCTCTCCCGAAGCGGGATTCGCCATGGGCATCAATTATATCTTGCAGACCGGCTTCGCCGTCCCGACAGAGATTACAGCAGCTGCCGTCATGATCAGCTATTGGGATCCCGTCACAACTCATGTGGCAGCGTACATTGCGTCTTTCCTGGTCCTCAGTATAGGTATCAACCTCCTCGGGGTCAAGTACTTTGGCGAAGTGGAATTTGTATTTGCTTGTATCAAAGTTTTGATGCTCGTTGCTCTCATATTATTTGGCCTAATCGCCGATCTTGGTGGAGTCAATGGTGTATACACTGGCGGCCGCTACTGGAGGGACGAGCCATTCAACGATACGTTTGCAAACTTGAGCCCAGCTTCGTTTGCAGGATTTCTCGGGTTTTGGAAAGTCCTGACTCAAGCAGCTTTTGCGTTTGGTGGTATTGAGGGTATTAGTGTGCTGGCTGGTGAAGCACATAATCCCAGGAAGACCATGAGAAGGGCTGTCAGAACCGTCTTCTATCGAATTGGTAAGTACAAGAATGATAAATTGTGAGAAAACATCACTGATGGAATCATCATAGTCGGGCTGTATCTCCTCACTGTCTTGATGATCTCTCTCAACGTCAGCCAGCATTCGCCAGCGCTGCTCGACGCAGTCTCAAAGGGCGGTTCGACTGCAGCATCTTCGCCCTTTGTAGTCATCTGCCAGCAGACTGGCGTTAAAGTCCTCCCAAGCGTGATCAATGCTGTGGTAAGAAACCACTGGTTCTCATTCCTGGGGATAACATATGCTGAAAACGAATTCAGGTCATGACCTCTGCTTTATCATCATGCAACGAGAATATCTTTGCTGTAGCAAGAACGCTTTTCGCACTATCTCGTCAACGTAAGATAACTCCCTATTTCTAATAGCTAACCTTTGTATGCTAATAGCCCACAATCCAGACTATCTGCCTAGGTGGTTCCTAAGGGTAAGCCGCTTGGGCACGCCATTTTGGGGTGTCTTAGTAGCCTTTTGCTTCGGATTATTAGGCTTTCTCTCAGTATCCAATGGCTCTGATCAAGCCTTTATCTGGTTGTCAAACTTGTCAGGTACGGTATTAATGGTTCCACTCTATTCCGAATCTTGCTGACAATATTTGAATCTTAGCGCTCAGTAGCTTAATTGCTTGGATCAGTATCTGCGCTTGCTTCGTCCGATTCTACCGTGCCCTGAAAGTTCAGGGCATTGACAGAAAGAACCTTGACCTCAGAGGATGGTTCCAGCCGTATATGGCATGGATTTGCATCGTCTCTTTCACCGTTATTCTATTTTTTAACGGTTTCCAGTCCTTCATCCACAAGTTTTCGGTCTCAGACTTCTTTGCTTGCTATATCACATTGCCAGTGGTTGCTTTGTCCTTCCTTAGCTTCCGGCTCTTTTTATGGCGGACTGGAAGGGCCTATGGTTTGACAAAACTTGATGAGATTAACCTTGGTAACGGACCGGCCAAGGCTCTACGTGGCACTCGGTATGATCTTGGGGCATGATAATAGTTGGAAATAATGACAACATACTGGGAAGCTTTTAGGAATTATACGATTAAATGATAACTAACGAAGTCATTTGAAACTTGAAGTCGTTACTTGAGATTACACATTGATAGCCAGGTATCGCTATCTCTTGCCATTACCACTCCTGGCTCGCCCTAATAGGAAGATCCTAAAGTGCATGCATGTATTACAGACACTAGAACTGCGGGGTAAGAATTACAAAATAACCAGTCAGTAATGAGATCTTCGCGAGAGTAACATTGTCTATTAATATCCCTCGAACCAAAAGTCGGAGCAACAGTCGGCGTTATCGTATTTGCTTCGCATTCTTAGAGGCTTTTCAACTGTCGATATTCTTACCAGAAGTGGCAGGGAATACTACACTTACACGGCATGTGACTTTAGCTCACAAAATTCTTGATCCTATAACCTCCCCCGCCTCTTCATTCAATGCTCCGCATGCCGAAAGTGTTACGACGCTTAACATGAATCGGGCAGTTCGTTATCTCCGGTGGAAACATCGGATAGCCTTGGAGGACAACAAGCTCCACTGTGTCTACCTCACACCACATGCAATCTGTAGTCATACGTCACAGATGCTCTGCAGTGCACGCTATTAGCCGTTCCTGGATTTAGAGGCAGTCCAAGAAAGGCTGAGGAACAGCTATAGCTCCAGCCTCCCTTAGTCGAGCGCCGGTATTAGTCTCTAGATGCAATTCCTACTCCGAATGTCTCAGCAATAGTACCTAGATCCAGATCTAATACTAGATCTTTATTGCACCCCACCAATCGAAAAACCGTGTAGATTCAACACTCATTTGAAAGAGGGGCAGGACATCCAATTGATGCGCTGTGACGGTATGGCGCCGACTGGGGTTGCAGCCATTTAGCCATTCCAGGGGTATGAACCGGCATTTCGTAAATTGGTAATGCATCCTCCCCCTCTTGGTCCAAGACATGCTCATCACAATAACGGTAAATGTCTCACAGCATAACTTGCTAGTACGGAGCGTGAATTCCGGTATGCCCTTCGGATTGTTGGACGGGCGCTCTGTTGCCTTCGCGATAAGGAGCGAGCGATGTAACATGAAGAAATGAAATAAGACCATTGAATTTGAGGGGTTGAAGCGGTCGGGAGAGTCAATGGAATACATATGAAGTCCAAATGGCACCCCTATGATATAGGATGTTCTCTATGCCTCCCTATTTGTCACCATTGCAGTAAGGGCCCGTGAAAACATGGCACCGAAAACCAAAGCCGCCAAGGCTGTAAGCTTGTTGTGTGGACTTGGAGCCATTACCCAGGCCCAAGCCGCCGCTTTTGATCCCTTAACCTACGTCGACTTGCTCATTGGCAGCAGCAATGGCGGCAATGTATTCCCAGGAGCTACTCTTCCGTTTGGCATGGCCAAGGCTGTTGCCGATACAAACAGCGGCAGCAATCAAGGCGGCTTCACGTTAGATGGCTCAAGTGTCACTGGCTTCAGTGTCATGCACGACTCTGGCACTGGAGGTTCGCCGTCTCTTGGCAACTTCCCACTCTTCCCATACACCTCTTGCCCAGGTGGTGATATTGACGGATGTTCTTTTCCCAAGAATGATCGTGCCAAGTTTGGCAGCTTCTCCAATGACAGCGTTGTTGCGAAGCCGGGATACTTTGGGATCACTCTCAACAGCGGGCCCAAAGTTGAGATGACCACATCACAGCACGCAGCGCTATTCAAGTTCACGTTCCCCAATGCTGCCTCCGGCGATAAGCCGCTTATTTTGCAAGATCTGACAGATCTCTCAAATTCGCGCCAAGATAACGGCACCGTGAGCGTTGACGCAAAGACTGGCCGCATTACTGGCAATGCCGTCTTCGTCCCAAGCTTTGGCAGCGGGACTTATAAGCTATACTTTTGCACAGACTTCTCAGGTGCAGAGATTTACGATAACGGTATCTTTGCAAACTCGCGCGCAAGTACCTCCGTCAAGGATCTCACCATCTCTCGCTCTATCAATGGCTATCCGCTGCCAGGTGGTGCCTTTGTCCGCTTTGCCAGCGCTCAAAATCCGATATACGCTCGTACCGGCGTCAGTTTCATCAGCAGTGCCAAAGCATGCTCCAACGCAGAAAGTGAAATTACAAAGTGGGATCTTGACAAATACGCCAATAAAGCCACCAGTATTTGGCGACAGAAGCTCTCTCCTATCACTGTCAATACTACCGGTGTTAGTAACGATTTCATCACATCATTCTACTCTGGTATCTATCGTACATTGGTCAATCCACAGAATTACACTGGGGAAAACCCTTACTGGAACGATGGCGAACCATACTACGATTCGTTCTATTGTATTTGGGACCTATTTCGGTCACAGATGCCTTTCATGACTATTCTAGATCCTGCAAGTCTTGCGGAGCAAATTCGCTCCTTGATATCAATTTATGAAAATGTCGGCTGGTTGCCTGATTGCCGTATGAGTCTTTGCTCGGGCTATACTCAGGGCGGCTCCAACGCGGATAATGTTCTTGCGGATGCTTACATCAAGGGCCTTAAGAATGGTATCAACTGGCAAAAAGGATACGAGGCTGTCGTGAAAGACGCGGAAGTCGAGCCCTATGCATGGAGCGTAGAAGGCCGCGGTGGTCTAGACAGCTGGAAAAGCCTCCATTACATTCCCGTGCAAGACTTTGACTACAAGGGCTTCGGAACCATGACACGTTCTATAAGTCGAACTCTTGAGTATAGCTACAACGACTTTTGCATTTCTCAGATTGCCGGAGGTCTGGGAAAGAAGTCGGCCCAAGAGAAATACATCGAATCCAGTGGTAATTGGAAAAATCTGTTCAAGGCTGATCAGACTTCATTCAGAAACGGGACCGACACCGGTTTCAAGGGATTTTTCCAGGCCAAGTTTTTGAACCAGACTTGGTTCAACCAGGATCCTTTGAAGTGCAGCAACTTGGATTTCACGAGTGTATGCTCACTGCAAAATTCTGGTGCCGAGACATTTGAAAGTAGCGTCTGGGAATATGGCTTGTAAGTTATAATTCTTCCTTCCATGGCGACGCCGCCCGTGCTTTTTCTGTTCTCGTTAGGCTGATTCTTTTTTCTATAGTTTCGTACCGCACGACCAGGCTAGCCTTCTTAACCTTTATGGAGGCTCTGACTCTTTCGTTAGTCGCCTCAATTACATGCACGATCAAGAGATTACATAGTAAGTCACACTAATGGAATCCATGCTGAGACATTCTAACAAGAGTTTAGCATCGGTAACGAGCCGGCCTTCCTCACTGTATTCCAATACCATTACGCTGGCCGCCCTGCCTTATCTGCTCAGCGAAGCCACTTCTACATCCCCAGGTTCTTTGCTCCTACTCCAGAAGGTTTACCAGGCAATGATGACAGCGGCGCCATGGGCAGCTTCGTCGCATTTTCCATGATGGGCTTGTTCCCCAACCCCGGTCAAGATGTTTACCTTATTATTCCACCTTACTTTGAAAGTGTCAGCATCAAAAGCCCCATCACGGGAAAGACTGCAACTATTCGCAATGTCAACTTCGATCCCACCTATCAGAATATCTTCATTCAGAAGGCTACTTTGAACGGCAAGCCTTACACGAAGAATTGGATCGACCATAGCTTCTTCCTCGAAGGTAAAGAGCTCGTTCTCACTCTAGGTAGTAAGGAGAGCTCGTGGGGTACGAGGGTGGAGGATCTCCCGCCGAGTTTGAGCCCGTATAATAGCAGCAGTGTCGCCCACACTTCTGCTCCAGCTAAGAGGTCTTACCAGCCGCGATTTGACCGTGGGATGGGATATAATTAAATAGGGTATATATAGCAAACTAAAATAAAGAAATTATACTCGTTTATATTGTTTGAAGAATCATACTCCACCCAAGATGATGTGCACTATCTTGCTTTCTAGTCTGATATAAAATCTAGTTATTATTTTGTCCATAAACAGAGTGTACTACCAAGCAGCGTATCATTTTAACCCAAAACATATTATATTAAGTGAAGCTATATTAATTGAAACCACCAATTGTTATAGTAGTAATTACTCTGTATCCGCAAATGGCATTATTTCTTCATACCCGCCAACCTTGACAATCCTTCCATCCTCAACCCAAGCTACTCTATCCTTCTCTGGTCTCATTCTGCCAGCAACTACGCTCAACCTGTGAGCCACAATAACAGCTGTGTACCCTTCTTGGATAAATTCACTCTCCAATACATCATAAATAGCTGCTTCAGTCGTTGAATCGAGCGATGAAGTGGCTTCGTCCAGGAGGAGGATCGGCTTCGGCATATCATTTCCAGGATAATCCGGTACTGCTAAAGCATGTTTTCGAATAATAGCACGAGCCATAGCAAGTAGCTGTTGCTGTCCCACCGACAGTACGGGCAATGACGAAAATTCGGCATCTAGCACTTCAGCTGGCGTCCCATCTCTGCTGGAAAGCAGTGACCAAATTCCAACTTTCTGCAAGGCCGTCTGAAGTACCTCATCAGTGACCGTTGAATCGGGATCCAAGTTGAAGCGTAAAGTAGCTTGGGATATTAAAAATGCCTCTTGGGAAATGGTTATGAAACACCGTTTGCGGATAATTGACCTGGGGGTACGAAGTAAGTCTTGCCCGTCCACCTTGATGACCCCAGTGCAATCAATCAAGTGCAGTAAAGCAGCAAGAATGGTGCTTTTTCCACTAGAGTCGTCTGTTAGCTGAGGAATGATGCGATATGAGCGATGCTATTCACTTACCTGCCAGTTCGACCACAAATGACGAGCTTTTGGCCTTCATGAATATTGAGGTTGACTTTGTGTAAAATTTGATGATCCGAGCTATTCACATTAGACTTCCATTCTCTTAAAGTGTGACACGAGTAGGTGTTCAAATCCAACTCACCTATAGCCCGCGTCAAGATCTGCTATGTAAGCTTCTCCTTTAGTCGGCCACCCGGCATATGTCACAAGATCTTCCTCGGGCAAGTCCTCTCGAGGGGTATACAATTCCACGTTTCTAAGTCGTGCAATTGCACCCATGGATACCTCTAAAGACGCCCAGCATTCTACCAGCCGTACCAATGTCGTATTAGCAACCATGATCAAGTTGAGAGCTGCTCCAATATCTCCCCCAGTCGTCGTCCCTCTCCATTTCACAGCGAGAGCAATCAAACCAATAGCAATTCCGCTGACAATCAAATTGAGTACTAGACTCAACCATCGTTGGACGCACATGAGAGCATAGCGCGGCTGAAGCGCCCAATTAAGCGCTTCAAAGCTCTTGTCTTCAGCTGCAGAGGACCAGCCAAAAGACCGTATGGTGACAGCGCCTTCTACCGTCTCTAAAAACCATTGGTAGAGTGTCGCCTGGTTTTCAAGTTCCAAGACCCGCAGTTGGCGCGATGTCCTGAGATATATCCTCTGTACGAAATAGACAGCAACGATGCAAACAGGGAGAGAAAGAGCTAGTCCTTTCTGAACAATCATAATTACAGCCAGCTGGTTTGCCATTTTGAACGCCTCTACAGCGAGACAAATGGACGTTAGTACTAGCTAAATGGCCAGAGAAGAACGACGGGGCTTCTTACGGACGAAGATAGTCATCAGAGCTGATGGCAGCTGCCGATCCACGTAGGAGATATCTTGACTGAATCTAGGCCAAGTTAGATTCTCAACCAACATTGAATGCCGATATTAAATCGCAATGCATTACCTGTTAATTGTAACACCGATATCTGTCGTAGAAAAGAACAGCAGAGGAGCGCTTTGAGAGTCAGCACCTTCTACTATATCGACTCGCTTTGTTCATCTTACCCAAAAATGGTCCCAAGAAGAGATTGGTGCAACACTTCCCCAGATCTCGTTGCTAGCAAAAATAATGTGGACCTCCAGGCATATATTGTTAGAACGTTGGTGAATTGAATTCATTCCTGGTACGTATGCTTGAAGACTTACAGCATCATTCCATTGGTTGTGACCCAAGCAGTAACAGCTAACAAGACATAGCCAATCATGTAATACGTTGAGTCGCTCGGGGAGCCTTCTGTCCAAGATTTGACCCAATATTGCGGGTAGGTAATAGAGAAGGAATAAACTATCGTAAGTCCAAATAATAAACCCACGTTCCTAAAACCAGCAGATTTTAGATAGTACGCTAGTCGTTCGATCAGCTCATCTTCTGTCATGATATGTATATGCTTAAGGCTCACAGTAAAGAGAGAAGTCACCAGTTTTCCGATAGAGGTCATCTTCTGCGTCAGTACTTGGTTGCGGTATCAGTTTATCAGCTTTTGAAATCGTTTCTGGCTTCTTCGTTGTCTGCACAAATGTAAATTTGGACAAGTTGGACAAAGTGGTCTTCAGATCATCCCATGAGCCCCGAGATATAATGCGACCCTTTTCGAGAACCAGAATTTCGTCTGCAACGTGGAAATGTTGCGCTATTGAAGCATTTAGTCTCAAAGCTGTATTAACTTGAGGATAGTGGAAGTTTACCAGAATTCGTGACCAAAAACACGGCTGTATTTCTCTTCTTGAACCAGCCATCCGGCCCAAGCAGATTATCAACAATTGTGTTCTCCGTATTGCCGTCTAACGCGCTAAAAGGATCGTCTAGTACCACGATATCATGAAGAGAGTATACTAAGCGCGCCAATGCCTAATACACGTTTTGTCAGTCACCAATTTCGTTCAGCGCAGACGCAGTGTTGGTATCTTACTAGTCTCTGCCTTTGTCCACCAGAAAGATTGATTCCGCGACTGCCAACAATAGTGTTGTCACCATCAGGGAAATTACTAAAATCATGGTCAAGGCAACAAGCATGAACCGCAGCCTCATATCTTTCCTCGTCAATAGCCGTAGTGAAGCCACATATAATTTGCTTGACTTTGCCTGTGGGTAGCCACGCTTGCTGATCGCAAAAGCCAATCGAGGCAGATGTAATTGTAATCTTGCCCTTAGAAGGGACAATTTCACCCAGTATTGCCTTGGCAAGGATCGACTTACCGCTACCAACGGTACCAGAGCAGGCAGTTATGGACCCTCGGTGAAGAATCAGCTTGACATCCTGCAAAAGGAATTCATTCGCTGACGGCGATTCTATTGTCACTCCATCAATATCAACGGCAGCTTCTGTCGCACCTGTTCTGGGCATATCTGACAGCTGAGAACTGACTTGGCGCGTATCTATTCTAGATGGCTCAAGTAGGTAAGCTTGTATCCTCTCAAAATTGGCCGAAGTCGCAAACGCTTTAGGCACAATTGTCATGATCATGTTTGCGGGTTCTGTTACGAGCGCCAAAATCGCAACAGTCGTGAAAGCAGTGCTAACATCCATTTGTGAACCTTGTAAGCGAGCCACAATAGCAAATACCACTAGAGTAAGTGCTGGTGCAAAGATGCCAAGCGCGTTTGCTATTGCAGAGTCAGTATACTGCCGCAACGAAAGAACTTGGCCAAATCCTACCGCTTGCGTTATACACAGCGTTCATATAACGGACATTATTAGCACTGTTAATTTCGTCCTGCCTGAGATGTTCGACATATTTCATCATGGCGTCTGATACCCCCAATGCCTTGACGCTTTTCATGGACATGAGAATTGAGCTCAAGGCTGATATCCGCCGCTGAGTACCCATACTCCAACCCTTTTGCCTAGATCGGATATTCTGCGCCACATAACGGCTGATCTGAGAACAGACTATAGTTATGGCTATTAGAGTACTATAGCAGCAAAAGTATGGTCAAATTCAGATCAACTTACAAATGATTATGATGAAAGGAAGCGGAGCAAGCCATTTGATTTCTCGAACCAGAAGTATTACACCAATTACAAGTTCAAAGAGCTTTGCCCAGGCTTCATGTAACATTTGTCCTGCTTCTGCTGCACCATCAATATCTGTGCTCATAATCGTTATTACTTTGCCCGTATCGGAGACATTCGACCCGATGGTCAATGCTTTATTGTAGATCAACGTTGTAAGGCATCCACGCATCATGAGTTGAAGCTTATTAAGACGATGATTGTACATTGACGCCGAAAACTGGAAAATAGAAATCAGCTACTAATTTCCACTTATGGTACCAGTTTATACTCACAGTCTGGCCTAAGTAGACGACGACAGCGGCTACAATTAGCCAATATCCTGCATTGTCGCTCCCTTCACTTGTATATCCTTGGACAAAGCGAACGGCCTGTTCGATTAAAATCGGCTGACTAGATCTTAAAATTAGAAGACTTAGGCGTGGGAATATCGCTAATAAAAATGGTCCTGAGAGACTCTGTAGCAAGACTTTCGGCAGCGTCAAGAGTGTCTCTGGTTTTGCTGTTGTACCGGGTCAGAACTGAATCAAGAATTTGCATATCCAAGGCCCATAAGCCTCCGCTAAGAAATTTGAACATACCTCTGCGATCCCAAGATAGTAGAATACCACGATGCAGACTCTCGGCTTCCATCGTCTTCTCCAGAGCAGGAAGATGGTTGCCGCGCAGTATGCTCCTATTGCCACGACTCAACAGCCCATTCAGCCACCAAAAGAAGAGAGAGCTTAATAATCCGGCCGTTTCTTCGGGGGCATGTTGGCGATACTTGGGTTTCAAGATAGATGTCTTTTCTTGACACTCAAGGGTCAGTATCGCAAGCTGAATTGCGAGCTTGAGGGCTATGCTGCCTTTGGAGCCGTTGTGATCATCAACGAGGCCATCGTACGTCAACGCGAAAACGCCCCAAGTACACATCAGCAGCAAGTAGAGCACAATTAAGCTTGAAGGGCGGATGGACCGCTTATGCTCAGTAATCGTCACCCAGACCAAGCCAGCTGATGCAATCAAAGATGCACTGTGCGACGCGATTTTGAGCCATTCTTCATTTCCATCTATGAAATCGTAGATCAAATCAACGAGTAGCAACAAGGGAAGAGCTGAGGCTACGAACTATTAATTTTCAACATAAAGTCAGTGGTGACATATTACTTGGAAACGCGTCGCGTGGAGGGAATGCGTACGGGTTTAATAACACCGAGCCAATTCGGCTCTGTCTTCACCGGCTCATAACGCAGAGCCCATAATCGGTAGAAGCCAAAAGCAATGAACGCAAGCGAAGTTGCCAAGGTAAGCGAGTAAAACAAGTGAATGTTAATATCAAGCTCCATTTTTTAACTCCCGTGCATCAGCACGCGCTCTCTAATTGAGCGTCGCACTAATTGTCTTGTTGAAGATCGCGAGGCGAAGGCGTCTGAGGGAGAATCTATTCGTTGCTCCTACTGGGTCCGCTTATATATGATAATTCACTTTTTACCATATAGAACTGCAGGCGCACGTCATTTTCGGCATTGCGTGTTGGGTGAGCCAAAGGATTGATTCCCTGTCAATACGAGCCAGTATTATCCGTTAGAGGCTCGTTTATGCACAGTCTAAACCCAGTTGATGCTATCGTTTTGTTTTTACTATTGGTCTCTAGCATCCATGTATTGGGGCTAATTCAATGTAACATTGACGGCTCTTGGCTCCGTATATCTATGAATGAAAGCAGACTTGAACAATGAAGGGAGAAAAAGTGATGGATAAGAGTAAAGCTCTCTTTATTCACAAAAGGTCTATCCTACATATATATATAAATGAACTTGATACTAATACATACATGTACTCCAGCAAAATAAAACGTTAATTGCATGACGCTAATAATAGCAGCCTTTAATTATAAGTCAGTCCAAAGGCTTCCTTTGCCCTTTTAAAGTATGCCAATCGCGAATCTGTGACCGGCGCGCCAATACATGTCATATACTTCTGGAATCCGTCATCAGGGTTTGCCTTTAGGGCTGCCTTAACCGACGCATCGCACTGCGTAGAGTAGAACCAGGCGCCGCTGGCAAAGTTGAACTCGTCGGGCTGAACCAAGGAGAGGATGTGGTTCAGGTCATCGTCGCTCAGCCCATCGGTGGTGGTAAACTTGGAAACTTTGCTTTTGATGCTGTCGATGCTCTGGGCATAGAGCAGGTTGAAGTTGGGCATCTGCATATTGGCAGTGCCTTGACCAGCGCGGCCAGGAGAGACATTGTGCTTGAATTTAAAGTCGGCGGACTCAAAGGCCATGAGGGAGATGATGGCAGCCATCTCGGCCACGCTGTAGATCTTGTAGTCGGACATGCTCTTGGCAATGAAGGGAGCCGCCTGCTCAGCAGTGCGGCATTCGGTGGAGTCGGCGCAGTTTCCGGCTCCAAAAGCAATTTTCTTGACGATGGGGACAGCGGGAAGCTGGGCCGCCGCGAGGGTGGCGAGGCTCAAGACGAGCGAGGCAGCAGTTGAGAAATGCATCGTAAATGGTTATAGAGAAGTCTGTGGCGACGTAGTTCGCTTGCAGGTGTAGATATATATAGAAGGACGAGAGGGATTGCAACAAAGAACGCCAGGTCCTTATAGAGAAGAGCTGTTCAAATTGGAAAATAAAACAACCAGGTTAGGCAAAACAGTTGAATAGCTAATGAAAGTGAATGGCGTTTGCAAACAATAGAGAGCCCGATCCAGCGCGAGAAAAAGAATGACGGTGTATTTGAGTGGTTGCAATGAACGATGCCCTGCATTCACACTCGCCACCAGGGACAGATCAAGTCCCTTTTGTACGGCTCCCTCGTTCTCCCACCACGCATCGGATCGTGAATCATGTCATACCCTCCAAGGGGTCCCACGAGCTAGAATCCCGCCGCCATGAATCTCAGGCTTGATTGGGCGCCGCCATACGGAGTAGCTTCGTTTGCCCCTTGGCGAACCAACGCCTCTATTCACGATCGGCGCCCAAATAGCTTAAAATCCGCGGCTAAAGACTGGCTCCCTTTCGCTGGCGCAGGGCACCAAAAAAGAGAGCAGGGATACGAGACCAACCACCCAATCGCCGTGCTTCAAGGGCCAAGCACTAGAAAGAGGGGACGTTTCATGAAACAGAAAAGAGCTGAGCTGTGAAACCACTAGGAGACGCAGCCAAGGGAGGGAAAAGCGTGCAAAGCATTGCCTGGAACACGAATCTTCGGATGATGCCCAGCATTCAGCCCTGAGGCATGTTCAGCGGTGGACCAGATTCAAGCGTGGAATGAACATTTACTATGAACAGTCTTGGCAATCGTCCTCGAGTAAGATTTGCTTAATGCTGGATCGTTCACATGAAAGCCGCGATATTACGTGTATATGGGACCTACGCGAGAGTGGGCATGTTGGCCTCCTTGCGCTGTATTACTTCGCCACCCAATATCTATTGTATTGCTTCAGATACCATTCCCCCATACAGTAGTGTGCATCGTGTAATCTGTGCGCGCTGTTGAGAAGCGTACAACAGCTACTGAGTTAAAAATAAACTGAGAGCACGGCTCACTGCTCTTCCGGCCATGACATGAAAAGCTCGGCTCATCAAGGTGCCGTAATGGCCCATAGCGCTATGCATTTGAGCGTGAAAATGTTTGTAGATTTGCGCAGTTGGAGAACCAAGAGGCGCTTGATTTTCAACAAAGCCCTAATTCTTTGCTGTTCAAATAGCGATCGGCGCAGTTCAGGCGTTCATTCTAGATACGATGTATGTTCAACCCATTTCGCTTAAAGGGAGAGTAAATGATATGCCAGGACAACCCAAATCTACGCAAAGATGGCCATATATCCCTCGATCATATGAATTGGAGCGTAGCATCAGTATCTGAACATATCTTTGCAGATATGCGTAGTCTTACATCCGCCATCGTGACCAGGGTACATAACCGTGAAAATAAGGATAATCCCTTGACGCATCCAGGGTACATATCTAGCCTGTCAGGTCAAAAACGCGACATCGTCACATGCGCCAAGAGAGACGGGCATACGCCTAGCTTTCAAGTGCACAGACGAGACAGCTTTGTTTGATTGGACGTCATATGGACATGTTCTCGCTAATCTAAGCGCCTTATTCAAGTTGACAACTACGCAGGGGGGCCTATACCCGTTGAGTATAGCCTAGCCAGTTCTTTAACATAATCATGAACGGAGGGATCTTCGGCCATCCAAAGGCATTCAGCTGCGGCCCGATCGCCACCGTCTTAGGCCATTTCACCGTCTGAATTTGGCATCACGAGTCAAATGGGCGGATGGTTTAGTGGTATAATTTTCCCTTAGCATAGCGCAGCCTCCGAGTTGCCGCAACCGCCTGGGAAAGGTCCGGGGTTCGATTCCCCGTTCGTCCATACGTGTGATGCGGGCGACAGGCGCGCAGTTTCTTTTTGGTGTTATTCCATATTTTTTGATACCTTGAATTCGATCGATCTTGTTGTTGGTCTATGAACGAATATTATTTATTCATTGAATCGAATTGAATCATACATGAACAACAATTTTCACAAAAAAATTTTGTTTTCAAGCTTGTATGAAAGATACCGCCACCGGGGCCAACAAAGCTGCCAACCGCCATAATTTTGAGCTGAATTCGTAAAATCTAAACAAAACTTTCGAAAAGAGAAGGGTGAGTCCGTTTTTTAGCCCTACCAAGTCCCCGATACCCATCATAATATACAAATACTGTTGTTGTACACAGTCCGCCACCTTTTATAATACATATGCCACCATCCCATCCCGTCCCATCCATGAGGTCCTTAGCCCTCTCATAAGAGCCCAAAACCTCAGCCGCAATATACCCATTTACCTCCCTCTCTTCTGATCCAGCATATCCTGAATATCACCCTTTCCCTTTCCACTCTTTGCCCCAGCACCTCCATCCGGCGCAAAGTTCGACGAAACCTCCATCTCGACAGCGCCCTGCCTGCGCAGCTCATCCAACCTCCTCTTCTTTTGCAAATCCGCAACCCGCCACTGCTTGAAGTACTTGACCCAGGCGACGGAGCAGTCGCGCTCAAACTCGGCAGTCTGCTTGGGGCACGCCTTGGCAGCTTTAGAGCCATCCTTGGTCGCGTCGATGATGTTGTTTGCGTCTAGGCACAGAAAATAGGCATCCCGAGCGGCCCAGCAAAGGGCACGCTCCTCGCGGTTCGGGATGGCGGTGCCGGTGCGGATGGCATCCTGGCGGGTATCTGCGGAAAACGGCCACCAACCCATTGTGCGTTACAGATATAGATTGTGTGTGTGTGTGTAGTTGTGTAATTGGTTGATGTTCCTCGCCAAAGAATTCTCCAGCGAAGTCTTTATACTGAGACAATTGCTTCCTCCGGCACGGTTTTGCTTTGTAATGAGGGGTAGTAATGCCCTTGCAACTTGGCGATGGGATCAAGATTGATGCCTCAAGTCAATTGAGTAATTAAAAGATCAATGATAGGCCAGCTGCTAGAATTGAGATTCTCTCAATCCCGTTGATGTAGTGACTGTTGACTAAAAGAACGTCCCAAGCAGCTATGAGCTACCAAAGCCGCAACTAGTGAGCCGCCATCCGGGAATGACGATGAGAACATGAAAGCTCGGCAGAATCCTGCGGGCGGTCAGGCGCGCAGCACCCCATCCAGCCTAGCGCCAAAGCTGTCAACTGAGTCCCCTTTGGCAGTGGTCACCTGGCTGGCGTATCATGTATGTGTTCATCCCCAAGCCATTCTCGTGCCGTCACCAGCGTCTGCATTAGCAACTCTCTTTTGCGCCAGGCAGCGCGACTCGCCGAGCATTCGCCCTCGCCGGTGTCCGAACCCGGCATCTCCTTGGACTCGTTAACACGAATCCTCTCAGCATGGATTAGGACAGCGAGACTCGAACCAATGTACAGCAATACTCCGTCGCCTCATCCATCCTCAACCATCTCCAAATAGCCACACAAACAACCTCGCTCGACTATCCACATTCTAGACAACATCATTCCCCTCTCTGTTTCAAGCAAGCACAGAATCAACGAATCAAGAAAAAATAAAGCATCATGGCCCGCCGACGCAGGCCCCCTCGCGCCGGCGCCCTCACAGAGCTCCAACCTCTCAAAATCGCCGCTCAGATAGGCATTCTCCAGGCCCTCTACTACCTTGCCGCCCTCGTCCTCATGCTCTTTACCGCTCTCGTCGCCGGCATTTCATTCAACTTCAACTTGATTCTCGGGTGGGATCGCGTCCGTGGCGATACAACGCAAGGATGGCTACTGGCCTTTGTGTGGATTCTCAACGGAGGCTTTTGCATGTGCGTCTAAACCCTTTAACCATCCATTCCGCGCTCCTTTTCTCAACCCAAAGGATAATCAAAAAGCTAATATTTCATTTCTTCAGGTCTCTCGCCATGGTCGTCCTCGTCGCGCGCAGCAAACTCGTCCCCGACTTCGCCCTCACCATCCACTTCCTCCACCTCCTCTTCACATGCCTCTATACGCGCTCCATCCCTCGCCACTCCATGTGGTGGTTCACCATGGTCGCCTCCTCCGCCACCGCTGTCGGCCTGGGCATGTGGGGATGCCGCTACCGTGAGCTGCAACCCGTCTTCTTCCTCGGTGGCAGGATCCTCGGGTCCGGCACGTCCGGCCCTACGAATAGGACCACGGGAGCCATGGGCGATGCGTTGCCTCCCGACGTGGAAAACGGCATGGGCGAATCGAGTACGGCGGGAGAATACGAAATGGGCCAGATGAAGCCCTCGACATAGAGCAAATTCTACACCGGGAAATAATAATAGACGGAATATTTTAGTCAAAGATGGGCATTAAACTTGGGATGTATACTAATAATCTATAAAAATAGCGTGCATTATTCGGCGTTTATTTTGGGATATAATTAGAGGAGTGCTACATAGACAGTCGGTCGCATCCTCTGGGAAAGGGACAAATTGGCATCACATTTACCTCGAAATAGCGGGAAAGAGAAAAAGTGCGAATCAAAGATGAATCATAGTTTATCTATATCCCACATCACACGAACAAACAAGATTTCTAATAGAGATATCAAGCTGTATTCAACTACACAGCCCATTTTGTCGCTACTATAACTCAGACGCACTGTAATAACGACGTCGTTCTTGTAAAAATAAAGGCTAAAGAAAAAAGTTTCGTATCGCAATATACCCAAGCTTATGTAAAAAATCAAAAGCAATAACGATAATGAAAGAAACGCCTCCCATATATACTATACAGCGGACTCCCAATTCTTTTTTTTTTCCGCCTCATACTCATCTAATATAGTCATTTCTTCCCTTCTGGTATCATCGTCGGCCAGACTCCCCGAGTCCACCTCCAGGCTCATTACTGCGTACATACTCGCAAATGAAGCAATCGTATATATTCGCAATCAATTGATCTTCCCTCGCAAAGCATCCACCTCTTTTTGCAGCGATTCAAGGTCCGCGAGAATGTCTACGCTCTGGCCTAGGTACTGCTCATTGAGGTCGCTAAAATCATCCGCAGATGTTCTTGGCTTTCTGGCTGAGTCTAGACTTGTTCGTCCAGACCGCCCACCTGTGCTGCTTTGGCTCCTTGAAGGGGGCGGAGGGGGGGCCACTGTGTCTCGTGGCTTGACTTCGGTCATGGCTCGTCGTTGAGAGGACTCTAGGCCGTATAAACTCTGGGGTCGGCGAGTAGATGGATTGCGCGTGGGCGGAGGAGGGGGCGCCATGGGCCTTGCAGAGTCGAGTGATGTTCTTGGTGGATCAAAGTCGGGAGGGTGGATATGTGTAGAGGATTGCGGTGTACTTGGATAACTTATATGCTTCGAGCTCGAGATTGTTCTCCGGGGTGGTGGAGGCGCTGGCGCATTGGTACTTTGGCGGACGCTGCCAGACCTAGACAGAACCGAGTCCATCGACGTGCGCGGAGGCGGTTCATTGTCTTGAGGATCCAAGGCATTTGTCTTCACCTCAATTCGAGGCTGTCGTCTGGGTGGAGGGGCCGGTACAGCCTTTTTGGCATTGTTGGGAGGGGTTGTAGAAGCATCCATTTGATCAGGGCTGGATGTAAGTTCGGCAGGATGACTATCGAATTTCACAGGTGGTTCCTCTATTGAAGAGTTGCCGCTTCCCGAGCTCTCTCGAGACAACACAGGCTGGAACGGCTCGTTGTGATGCGGAACCGGCTCAGCCAACTTTTCTACAGGGCTGCTGATAGTACTCTCGGAGCTGGTGACATTCTGCTCAGGCTTAATCACCTTTCCGTGTCTAGAGCTTGGAGGCGGTGGAGGAGCCTTCTTCTCCTTGTTGATTCGTGCCGCAGTTGGAGCATCCTGGATAGTCTTTGGGCGATCGATCTGATCGGGATCGGACAAAGAGTCCGTTGGAGAGGTGGATTTGAGCGGGCTCGCATCGCCCGTCATGAGCAATCGCTTGAACGAGTCGACGTTCAAGGACCGCCTCGCAGACTGGGCCGCCTTCAACGCCTCGCCCTCCTCCCGCAAATCTTCCTTCGGGTCCGTGGAATTGCCAACGTCTTGCGTCTTCTTCTTGCTAAAGGGATTGGCCACGGTCTGCACCGGCCTCTGCATCTGCGTCTCCATCAGCGGCTGCCGTCCCTGCGGAAGAGCCGGCTGAGGGGGTGGGGTAGCGGATGCATCCTCCCAGCTGTTCTCGTCGACCACGACGCTGGTAAAGGGATCTTGATCTTGTGCATATGGCTGTGCCTGTGCGGCGGAGTTGAAGTAGCTGGCCGTCAAGTCCTCTGGTGAGTCGGGCGACCGTGGAGGCGGTGACAGCACGCGGACCTTTTTCACCACCTTGGCTTTCTGGGAGGGTGATTGCGCGGCCGCAGGAGGCACATTTTCGTCGCGGAAGCTCGTCTTCGGGGGCGGAAACAGCTGGACGGAGCTTATGGAATCGATTGCTGGAAAGCGATTCTCTGCATGCTGCGTCGCAGGCTTCCGGAAGGGATTCGATGACGACGCCATCGTGACGGTGACTAGTTAGTGGATATGGCCGAGCTATTATATGGTGTTGTATTGCTTAAGTGGTTTCCTCTATTTCATTGGGGTCATGACAGAAAGAGACAGCAGTCGTCCGCCATCTTCCAGTGCCAAGTGTTAAAATGGAGAAAAAGGCAAAAAAAGAAAGAAAAAAAAAAAATCAAAACAGTGACTGCACTCTGCTCCGTTGTCGACAGGATATATGAAACCTTGTCTAGCTTAACAATCGGGAGTGTGGCCAGGGAACGAGGTGGAAGTGAGTCCGTTCGGAAGAATCGGTTACTCCAGAAGGGGGACAGCTACAGGCAGGTACGTAGACAGTCGTGCCTCAGTGACATGTGTCTGGCTGAGGAGAGCGCCCACTCCGAGTTAAGCATATACCTGGCCACGCTATCGACGGTGGCGGCGCATGGCTGGCAAACGCAAGCAGCCGCAGGTATCTGTCCATCGCAGCCCTGTACATGGCAGTGTCTCGCACGGGCCCGTCAGCTGTTCTCGCCAGGTACCGCCTGTTCCTGATACGGTCGGCCATTACGGGATGCGCTGACGAGATTCGCTGACGGCGAGGCTACGTCCGGTGACCTTGGCCATGAATAAGAACCGGGGGGCGCCGGAGAGGGGACAACGACGGACGTCTTACTAAAGACCCAATGACTTACAGACAAAAACACACAAAAAATAAAAGACAAAGTTAAAACAATAAAGAGGGGGGCAAACAGCCATGGTTGGTTCCAAGTACCTACTACTACTACGTATTACTGTTCATACAGTAGACCGTACCCTAGAGCTTCTTCACAATGGGTTGGGTTGACGTGGCAGCGAGCCGCAGGAACACAACATGCAGCTACAGGGTACGTGGAGATGCTCCGCGCTACTGATGGCGATGCTACCTCGCCCACCCGTAGATGTATAGCGCTACTTTGGAGTAGCAGAGCCGGGGGCTCCAAGTCGGTGACGATGGTGGATGGTGTGCTGCACACAAGCACAGCAGATGCAAGTAAGTACATGTACCTATTTTGGCCTGGGAAACCCTTGACGATGAGAAGCGCGAGCCAGAGCAGGCATCAACGTCATGGTGACCAACCAGACGAGGCTGAGCGCCATTCACGCCATGGGGTTATTCGCCTAGCGCCAAACTGTAGCGGTACTGGGCCGCGGCATTGTTTGAAACATGCCATCTCCTACCTATGAGCTGATGTCTTTCTCCTTTTCTGCCTCTCTCGAGATTGTGAATCAACATTTGCGGCAAGTGATGAAGATGGTGTTGACAATATCTCATCTTGTGTTAAACAAGAATGCTTAGCTCGGTATTATTTGCGGTGAACACGCACAATAGGACCCATGTCGTAAACATAGGAGGAGCCTCTCTGCGTCGAAATAACTTACACGCATCTCACCATAACATCTTACCTACCCATAGGGTAGTGAGGGTCTCAGTTTATGTGCCCCGTACCTCGCTACGCGTGCTGCCTGCTTGATCAAGTCCTGAGCGTCAACGATAGAGCCAGGGGAAGAAAAAAAAAAAAATTATTTGAGCATTTCGCTTAATTACATTCATCTGGACACCTGGAAAAATAAAACTATAACACGGTTTATTCGCCATTTCTCTTCGAGTTGTAGTAACACGACAATTCCACCCTCATTTCCTGAATATTACTATAAATTTCGATTTTTGCTAGGATTATATACGCCAGGTAACACACGTTCAAAACAAGCAGAAACAAAGCTTGGTAGAGTCGCGCGCACCAACTCCTCAGACACCGCCACGTTGTTCCTCTTTTTCTTTCACATATCCCCCCCACACCGATGAAAATTGAAATCGCGCCAAAGAGGAAAAAAATTTCACAGAAAAAAAAAAAAAAAAAAAAGGG
>ANCB02000314.1:0-61570 GCA_000331835.2 Trichoderma hamatum GD12 | reverse complement strand
CTTCTAGTCAAATTCTTATATTTCTAAATAAATTAATTACAGCTAGCAGCAGCAGACCTATTATATTTTATAATTTTAAAAGGTATTTGTATAAATAGGGGCTTATAAATTTAACTTATAGCTATAATAAACTTTAGCCTTTTTATAAGAATATATATAATTTATATAATTAAATTAAACTAATATTTTCTTATTTAACATATGTACTAAAAACTAGCTCTGCTAACAGTAGTATTAAAATATACCTCATAGGAAAACATCTTCACAGCTTTGGCGCAGGGGCATTATATGTAAATCTCCGTTCGGCTATTAGTCAGGGCTATAATAATGTTGCCGCCACATTCTCTTCTCCCGTCCAGGATGCTCATAAGATCTCTCTTGGTAGCTGGAATCACTAGCCACCCGATGCTACTTGCTCCTGGCCTGTCTATTTTGGATTTTCTGTCTAAACCGCGAGGCCCTCTTTTAAACATTGAGGGAAACCCCATCTTACATACTATACTGAAAAGCCTTCTCTATAATCACTTCTGCGCAGGAGAAAACGCCAGCGAAGTCAAAACTACGATCCAAAACATAAAAAATATGGGATTCCGCGGCGTAATCCTGACTTACGCTAAAGAAAGCTCAGGAAAGACCTCTAATGAGAAGGATTTGTCTTATGATGAATCCCAAAGTGTTGATACAGAGATCATGGCTTGGCATCAAGGTGTACTGCAAACAGTCAAGATGATTGGCGATGGCGACTTCTTAGCATTAAAGTAAGATTTTCCCCATTTATCATCTGTTATGATGAGTACGGATGGCATCCTAATAAATTTGGGGGAACAGATTAACTGGAGCTGGAGAAGCGGTAACAACTGCACTTTCTTCGGGAAAACCTATTCCTAAACAGATGCAGAGCGCTCTGCTCGATGTTTGTGATGAAGCAATTAGTCGCCATGTAAATGTGTTCTTGGATGCAGAGCAACACCACGTTCAGCCGGGCATTGACAAAATTGCTTTATATTTGATGCGCCGTTATAATCGAGGTGGCGTAGCTGTGGTGTTCAATACGTACCAGGGGTACCTCAAGTCAACACCACGTATTCTTCTTGATCATTTGCATAATGCGAGGGAAGAACAATTCGTTATTGGCGTTAAATTGGTTCGCGGCGCATATATGAGCACGGAGCCTCGCCGTCTTATACACGATACAAAAGAAGAGACAGACATATCTTACGACAGTATTGCTGAGGGCCTCATTCAAGGTCAATATGAGAGTTGGACACAAGACGAGTCTTTCAGCTCTCCGAAACTGGAGCTATTTCTTGCAACTCATAACCGACCAAGCACTCTCAAGGCACAAAAGCTGCAAAACTCCCGAATGCATGCCAAATTACCTCTTATTCGAATTCAATATGGCCAATTACTAGGCATGGCAGATGAAGTAAGCTTGACGCTTCTTCAGTTGAACAAAGAAGATGCCTCAGCAACCACTGAGGTATACAAATGTCTCACATGGGGTACACTGAATGACTGCATTTTTTACCTCTTACGGCGCGCGAACGAGAATAAAGACGCTGTGACGAGAACTTTAGCGGAATACAAGGCCTTGAAAAAAGAAGTGATTAGGAGAATGATGAATATTTTCTCGTCATAGCGGTTGCTGGGGGTCACTTGTGAATCTGTATTGGGCATAGGAGCTTACGAGGGATATAGTGTAACTTTTATAAAACAAAACAGATACACAAGGCAAAATAATCATAAATCACGCTATCGCCACAAATACTAAATTGGGTGCGAAGTTAAAATAATTGCGCAATGTCAAGCAACTCAAAGTTGCTTATCTAATAAAAGAAAGCCCCAGAGATGTGCTTTAAAGCTTTATCTAAGTATCCTAGCAGCCACTTGGTTGCCTGTGCGGGGTATTGAAGCGTATTATAAAGCACCATGGTGAGAAATTGCATCAGGTTGCGTATCAATCACGCATTAGTTGCTTATAAAGGGGACGCGGTCTTCTTATTTTTCTTTTCGCGTTGAACGAGATAGTAGTTTTATCCTTTCTAAACAATATATTGAGCAGATACAGATAGTTTGCATACAGTCAATTATTATATTGCGCACGAAATGGCTGCAACTATTAAGCTTTATACCAATCATGGCTGCCCTTGTAGGTTGCTTGCTAGGCCTAGATTAATTGTGTTTGTGTAACTGCGCTAACAAGGAATGACAGGGGCTCACCGGGCTCATATTGCATTGAATGAGCTGAAGCTACCATTTGAAGAAGAAATTATTGACTTGAGCGTTCCTCGTACACAAGATTACCTGGCTATTAATCCCCGCGGCCTTGTGCCCAGCCTTTCATACAATGGCCAGATTATTACCGAATCTGCGATCGTCGCCCAATTTCTAGCCGATGCTCATCCATCCCATTTAGTTCCTACTGGTGGCACGCCAGAAGCAGCTCTTGCTCGTGCTAGATTGAACTTTTTTGTCGATACGTATTTTACCAAGGCAAATTCCCAATACCAAAAAGCTATCTTTGCCAAAACAAACGAAGAAGCCGAGGAGGCCGCTCGGGAGTTTGTGAAGCAACTTGAAAAAGAAGTTGAACCACTATTGAGCGATGCGGCCCCATATTTTGGAGGAAGTAAAACATTGACACTTGCCGAAGTATGTTGCATGAAGATGGGAGATGTTGCCTTGTCTATACTAACTTTGGGAACAGGTACTTACCGGCTCATTCATTCTTAGACTACTGGCTCTGCCGAAGAATGGTGTTGGACCGGAGAGCTTGATCAAAGACCTGCCTACTAAGACTCCCAATTTCTACAAGTGGGCTAACGCCGTGATTGAGCACCCCAGCGTGAACAGTATCTGGGATGAAGAAAAAGTGGTATCCAAGACCAAGGCCATACTTGCGAAACGGAACGCCTAGAGTTATCGCCACGAGATGTAGCCTTGTATTATTAGCGAGGTAAATAGCTAGAATATGGATATGCTAAATAAGAGCATGAATTTACAGAAGCTTAAGGCAAATCGCCTAGATCAGCGCAACTGTCAAAGCAAGATATGCGTCCGTATATCTCGCGGTATTCATACGACGCTGATACTGATACACTATTCAAACTCTACAAGCAGACATCTGAAATAGGCAGATTAATTCACGAGTACTGGTTTTACACTGTATAAATGGGCGAGGGGGGTTAAACACTATTAAGCCGTGGCCACTGGTACAAATAGCATTGCTTATCAGCAAGACCATTACACTACCTATATATCCATTGCTAGGCCCTTTATTCTGTCTAATATACCCTATTCATAACTGGTATAGACTATGCTTGCTTCTCAATTGCTTTCAACCTTCAACTAGCACAATAGTCGGCCGCCGTGGACTAATGTTTGCGCCATACATTCTTGGTCGTGAAGTATCCTAGTTAGTAGCGACGGAAAATTGTTATTGCAAAGTCAAAGATGATTAAATTGCGTAATGTAATATCTTTGAGTATCTATATACCTATCAGATAAGCCCATCTTGAAAAAGGTCGTAAAGGATATAGAAAATCTGTCTCTATGGCCCAAGGTTCAGTTCTTTTCCAGGTAAACATTGTTACAGATAGTCCCAAATACATCCAATGCGTGAGAGAGGTATTCTTGGACAACAGTGATCCTGGCGGCCAAGTCTTGCCCCAGAGGAAGCGCCCTTTCTGCTTCGTGGCCTTTACCAATGCCTTCTCCTGCGACAACTTCATAGACAGCTTTCATAGCCTTGTCTTTATCTCCATTAGGCGTAAATTTCCCGGTAGACATCATATCCATTATTCTTTCTGACAATGATCCTTTATAATCCTCCGGCAGTGGGGTTTTACCCAGTACCGTGGCGTTGCCCATGCCCGTATTAAAGGTCCCAAGAAGCACGGTCAAGACTCGAACATTGAATGCCTCAACTTCTTTTGCAAGCGCTTTTGACATACCTATATACTAATTAGCATATCAATCTAGATTTTAGGTAAGAAAAAAATACATACAGTCTAGTGCACCTTTGCCGGCCGCATAAGCACCCATTGAAGGGTTTGACTCTAGAGCTGCACCGCTGCTCATGTTGACAATAATACCAAATCGCCGCTGACGCATATGCTTGACTGCAGTTCGAATGAGACGGCTTGGGCCGAAGTATAGTGTTTCCATTAACGAACGAACTTCACTGTCTGTGAAACATTCCACTGGATTGTAAATACAATATCCAGCGTTGTTGACGAGAACATCCACGAGCTGTCCCTGCTGTTCAAGCTCTTCTATCACCTTGTCGCATTCAGGATTGTTAACATCCAGTTGAATCCATTTGCCGCCTTTGCTTTCTATTTCAGAAACAAGATCGGGTGTACTGGAAGGATCGCGAGAAGAGGCAATTAAGTTATGCCCGTTGGCCTGAACGATGCGGGCTAACGATAGCCCAAAGCCGGACGAACATCCAGTGATCAACCATGTCAATGGTCTCTTGGGGATAGAAAATGTAGCTGACATGTTTATATGATAGGATAAGCTGTGTAAAAGTGGTTATTGTTGTGAATGTAGATGTGAAAAAGACTGCCACTGCATGGCGAATCTAGCTGCTTTATATACTTATCTCCTAAGGACACATTCTCCAATAAACTGCTGTTGTTTTGTTCGTCAATGTTTGTTGAGATGGTTAAATCCGCTATATTCGGATTTAAATGTCTTAATCCCTTACAACCAAGTTGATGGTCACGATATTGAAATATTTTAACGTCAAGAAACACGATCCTGAGTCCTGAGGACGGTGTGGCATCGGTGTAATTGGCACGGATATCCTTTTCTGGAAATCTTTCCGGAGCATGCCCCGCCATAGCCCACTTATATTATGGCATACTGCGGAGCGCCAGTTCGCACATCGCTCCAGCATCAGAATGGCGGCAACACGCGTAACGCCACTAACTTCTTCTTTTCAAGGGAGCTTGTCTGCAACTTCAACTATGGTATTTTTCTTAAATGCCAGAGAGACCACCCTGCATGTAATTCACTTTTTGTATACCCCAGCTTGTGGTTAAACATACGAAGGATAGATAGACGAGATATTATAGTTGCGCAGCAATCATCATTTGGCACATCAGTTTTTTCGCTCATATACAAAGTATCAATTTTTCTCAAGATAGACGGTAATATGCCAACTAACGATTTCTATTCTGACCCTCTTTTACCTAGATAAAAGAAGTACAAAATAGTCTGAATTTGCTGCTCGCTATTAAGAATCGCATCATGAGATAAGCAGTTTGTAACTTAGCATGGGGGAAAAACAGTAGATAGTGTATATATGGTGTTAAAAGTCTCACCGCGTGTCAATTCTATAGTCTGTTTAGATTTGTATAAGCCTTTGTGAAGCTGAATACAATAGACCACTGGATTCATAGAAGTGAGCGAAGCAAGCTGCACAACATTGCTCTCAAAGACTAGGGTGATGATACCGACCTATTTTATGCTGTTTATCTATTATTGCAACTTATGTTTATAACTTGATATATGATTTGAGTAACTTCATTTAGTGAAATTAGTGAAACACTGCATATATGTCTTTTTCTTTCTAATATACCATTTATACCTTTCAACAGCGGAGCAAAAGCATTCAAAAAATTAGGGCCATTTAATTTCTAGATGAACACACTTCCTATCCTTTTAATAACCAATATATTCTCCCAAATTATACAGCTAGGCATTAATGTGAAATTGAGTTCCAAACCTTAGTAAATCGGAGTATTATTAAATATTTATGTAAAAGCAGCGGAATGAATATTACGTTGGATAAAATACAGGCCGCGCTCTTAATGAACGGGGTTATTATTCTTATGGGTATCTATTCCGACATATTATCGTATCAGTTTAGTACGAATCAGGCCACCAGCATCTATATTTAGGGCTCATGAAAAGGTCCAACCCCGTATGGAAGAAAAAAGGCTATTTTCTATGAAACTAGAATGTATATATAAATTACCCGAATAAGTAACTTACTCCGTATGAGTGACGCATCCATTATTCAACCAAAAGTTCACTGGAAAATACGCAGGTTCCTTCGATTCTGGCTCCTATTGAAACTAACCAAGGATAGGTGAATGTTTATATCATTGTGGGTCGTAGTAAATAAGCGAGATCAAAGCTCGCATCATGAAGTGCCGAGTAACACTACTCCTCTCTTGATTTGAAGACTCCCCCACTATATAAATCTTGGCAGCAGCATCAAGATTAGCCGAGACGATATCGGAGTAAATCAGACCCTCCAATAATGTTCGCCGGAAGTTAGATGTGGGCATGAGATAATACCTGCTTATACCACCATTAATTCGAACATTTTGCAACAAGTATTCTAGTCTGGGGAGAGATTGAAGCTCGGTAGAACAGCAATCTAACAAGCAGGTAGTAGATTGCTGATTTTTAAAGAGACCTTTTAAGTGTAGCGGTATTGCTATAATTTCGGCTCCTAATATTTGACTATCAGGGAACATGAGAACGAGCGTAGTGGAAACAAATAGAGATTGGGCAAACGATCGGTAAATGGTGGATATATGCCTATGAAAGTGTCGCTTGACTAATCTCTCTAAGCTGCTCGTAATGCTCCATTGTGCGTACTATATATACTCAATTTGCCGCTTCTATTGTTTTTCTCACCTTTTGGTTCTTTCTTCCAATTGGATACACAGGCTTGGCATGTAAAAAAATTAATTTATACGCAACATTTCGGTTTCATGGTATTGTTGTTGCAGCGGCGAAATAGGTATATCCTCTTTATGCTGATGTTAGCATGCACCTTGCATTTTCCTTCCATCGCTAGCACGATAAAGTCTGGTGGCTTCGGCCGACTTCCGCCAATTGTATGCAAACTTCACTATTTAGCACCATACCGACTTCCGGTTGCTGTATGCGTTGGCATGGCGAAACATGAAATTGGTGCCTCCATGATCATCCGGCAAATTACATTTCTTCTAGCCTGGAGAATTGTTGGCATTGCGCTCAGCGGGGAACATCCATGTTCTCTAGGCTGCTTTTGGAAAGATGAGAGTCAAATCGATATGTCATTTATCAGGTTGTTTTTAAGGTAGCTTGCAATGGGCTAGATTCCATTGCCCCTTCGCCACCAGCTTCGACATGAGTTCCATTGCAAATATCACCTCAATATCAAGCACAACATCCGCGATATGTTTTAAATATTTATATTTATGCCATAAACATTTAGCCGTCTATCACTCATAAACACTGTGGACAACTGTGTTCAAGGCAACAATACTGCCAAATCTCATCCATAAATATCTTCCACGCAGTCAAGTTTGCCAAATACTGACTCTCTCGCGTTCTCGCCGCATATCTGGCGTTACATTTATGGATTTCGATTGGGTTTATTTTACTAATTGGACACATTTTGTCAGCATTACATAAAGCACGCATTTCATCGTTAGCCTTACAGGGCAGTTGCATCCGCAGATTTCGCAGCAGGTGGGCTCATCAAATGTTCCACAACCAATGTCGGAGTTGTAGCAGTTGTCAGCGTCGTGAAGGTCGCTCTGGAAAAAAATGTTAGATGTTATGAGTATGCTTAGACTATCGTGGTCTGTTATCTTACGTCGCAAACGATGAACTAATTGCTCAAATTAACGCTTAGCCTATGGACAACATGCCATGGAATGTGTATATATTCAGTCTACTCACACAGTCGCAGTCAGCCGGAGTAAGGCTGGCGGCATAAGCAGCGCCAATGAAGACGGTGAAAAGAAGACGGAATTGCATTTTGATAGAAGATTCCTGAAGCTGTATGTGACAGTATGACCTCGAAATAATCGAATTGGCGGGATACATCAACTGTTTTATAGATTTCAGAGCAAACTCTAGGTGGATCAATCGGAGTTTGCCATGATCACCGCCGGTTTGACTAACTATCCGAGTTCAGGCCAAATCTGGCAAAAGATGAGGAATTTGCGACAATTGATGTGGATTACAGGCACTATGTACGAACTCAACCAATCGTTGCATACGAAAGATTAATCAAGGCATTACTTAATCATTTTCTATACTACAGGGGACAAAGAAAATACTATTTATAAATTAAAATGCCTACTATATGTCAGGCTAAATAGATTGTCGGAGCTACAAACAAAAATCGCCTCCATGTCTTTTTCTTAATCATCATTTACTAAGAGAATAATGCTATAATAGGTGGATCGTGCAATTAAAAGAGGCAAGAGTTTCTTTTAGTAGAAAAGCTACTTCTGTTCACTTAGTACATCAATTTTATCTCGTTTAGAAACCGATAGATTGCGACTGACTACATAATAGTATCTTCCAGCTTTTGGTAGAATATGTAGACTGCTTCTAGTATTATTATAGAGTGATAATGTTAAGAGCATATCTTTTCGACTAATAGAGGCTTGTTATATCAATTTAGAGGCATGATTGCGCTACTATAGCCGTCTCTTCATACGAAAGAGTTTGGCCACATAAAGTGTGATTGTTTAAATCGATATATGTAACCATCAAAAAGGGACAGGTCGTCAGCGTTCTGTTACTAAGATTACTTTGGACAAGATATAGAAGAGTAACATTTATACGACAGATATCTGGGTCGAAACGACTTGAATAGAGTGCTTAAGTGCTTGCTTCAATTCAACATTTCTGCATTGATTAGAATATAAGCTTTAAAAAATATATAAACGATTGGCCACTATAGTGCTAACATCAATTAACACATCGCTATTCTATTGGGGTGCTGAGTAAAATGAACCAGGTATTTTGAATCAAGCGTTTAATGATACATGAACCAGTGAGTTCAAAAAGTGCGTAGACATATACCTGATTGATCAAATGTCCTTCCTTCCTTACATCCTTTCGTTCTTCCATACAGAGAGCTCAAGCTTCGTTCATCCGAGTGAATGCTAAGGCCTTACGTCTGGCGTAATTCCCAGCTACTAGCACAGTATTCAAATTCTCAAATATAAAGTCAATAAATCTTTTTATATAAATGTACTTGTAACAAAAAAGCTATTTACATATCTCAAGTATTTACACTCATATGAGATAAATAAGATACTAAGAAACAAAAAGTCATGTACGTCAAAACTGTATGCAGCATATAAGAAAAAGAAACGTTGACGTTTCTTAGTTGGTATCGATTCCGCAGCTGCCAGGGTCGTTATCGCAGTTGCACTCAGATCCTGCATTGACCCAGCCGGTCAATCGGTTTGCAATATCACTGGCATAGCAGTGAGTGGCAATACCATTCTGAAGCTGGCCAGTGCTTGAGATGGAGCCCGAGTTGTAAATACGAGCAGCTCGGTAAAAAGCCGAAACGTCGTTGGAGCCAGACTCATTGATGCAGTTAGCAAGGCCATCGCCAGAGTCAGTACCAGCAGTACCGTCAGTAATCATCTGGTAAATAGTTGATGAGGGGCAAGGGTTCTGGGGGTTGGTGTCGTCCTCATTGCAAGTGGCGCCACCATTATGGTCTTGCATGAGGCCAGGGTTGCGAACTCCAAAGTTAGTTGTGTGAACTCTGACACAGCCGTGAGACTCCTGCATAATAATAGCCAAGATGAATCGATGATCGACACCAGTGGCAGCAGCAGCAGCCTGAATGCCATCCCAGATAGCGCCCTATACATACTCAATTAGCCTCTGCTTGACATTATGATTAAATGATGTCCTGGTTCACATACCACTTCTGGGCCGCTGTCGTTGGCCTGGGGAGTTGGCATGTTGGCGCAAGCATTGAACATCTGATCTTTGTAGTTGTTAAACATGTTCTCAAAGGAAACCCATCGGCTCTGATCAGGCCAGCCAGAACCAGTGGTTCCATCGCCCCAGTACATGGTGTAAGTATCGACACCGTCACCATTGCCATCAGTAATGTTAGAGTTATCGAATCGAGCAGCGCCATTTGTAACCGTCTCTCCTGAGGCTCGCGTCTTAATCTTGTCGCTCTTGGCCGCGGGCGCATCAGCAGTCTTCGAAGCCGGAGCTTTGCTAGACTTTGAAGGCATGTAGTTGCCACCATTGGGCTTCTTAAGGGAGAAATCAACGGTGTCAGGGACAGAAGATTTAGGGTTCTCGGCGACAGATGGAGGATATGGCACAGCCATGGCAGCCCCAAACATCAAAGATGCGACAACAATCTAAACATATTATTAGTTTAGTTCGAGATCCAGTAGAGGGCTATTACAGACTTTGTTAACCATCTTGAATGACTTTTAAGTTTGTAACAGAATATATCAATTGATAGAAGTTGTCGAATATCTGGTGATGGTGATCTTTTTGTTGTGAGTGATGAGGATAAACAAGAGCCGAGATATCTGCTCCTTATGTACTCGAGACGATGCAGCGGCTTACGAGCTTCAAAACGCCTAATTCGTGAACTCCATTTCAACTTCCTCTTAGAGAAAAACTCGATTCACGATTATTATTACATTAATGTAGGGCTTACTCTATGTTCCGGATGTCGGCAATTGCAAATTCTTACAAGTCAAGTTAGGTGTTTATGAGCGGGCTGGCGTATCATCAAGCTTCCAATCTAGGTAATTGTGTAGGGCGTATTTCTTTAGCTTGATAAATCTTAAGATGGTCTTGAAGCTACTACCATTTTAGACACGTTCGAGTATTATCCTGCATTAAACACCAGAGGATACTAAGCTATAACAAGTAAGTTAGAGAGGAGAGTTTCTCCCATTTTGGGCTGGGGAGAAATGTGTCGAAATACCACGCTACGCTCTAGTAGTTCCACCAATTTGGCGATATATCAAGTGTTCATTCATCACCCAAGCAACGTCAATCCCGATATCAATCTCCATACTCTGGAGTTGTACTACAGGAATCAACCTATCCAATATCTGGCAACCAGTTTTTATCTTTTGTTAGGGTGCACTGGATATACTACGTAAGTCAATGTACATATAGCTAGGAAGTCTTGTACGCGATAGTACAGTCCCATGGGGTTCAGATCGGTCGCTTGAAGCCGGATTTGCGACACGCATAAGTACTAGTACAAGGAAGTTAAAAATAATCATCCATGCAGCTTCCAAGACTCTCTACCTACTTGTCAACTACAATTCGAACAGATGCTCCGAGCCGCCCCAACGGGTGGAGTATATTGTCAAATTAGGGACATGAATAGGCTCCGTTAGCCAGGGGCGCGCAGTCTAAGCTCAGCCTCGGCACATTTTGCGGCCAAATCCCACTCCAGCAGTGCAAGAGGGTAGCCCTAACTGGCAGGTAATGGCAGCTGAATTTCACCTTGAGAGGATACTGTATGTAAATGAATCAGTGAAAATTTACAACCCCGTGCCTGTCCATAGTACCTATGTTCAGTAATCCAAAAGCGTCCGGCTTTTAAATGCCGAGCAACAACAATGCTGGGCCTTCATTATGGCATCTCTACTATACCGGCTTGGTTGTAATATCGCCAGGCCATGCTTATACATTACAATGAGATGTTGGTATTTTGGTTACTCTTCACGACAACCCTTGAGTGAAAAAGTTGGAACTGGCAAACTGAAACCCTACCTAGCAATTTAGCTAGATGTTCACTCATATCTTACTGCCTATCAGAATCATTTCCAGACTCATATTCTATTATGTAGGTACCAGGCAGCCTACCAAATGCACATTTCAAGATTATTTAGGCTACCAAATGTCAAAATTCAGAGGCCATTTGACATGGATGCAATAGCAGCCCCAAAAAACAATGAAAAAGGAACTAAAAACTTACGTATCTCACATGTACGATATGCGATGCACTACCAGCTTCTGCATCTGCGATACATTGCAGCCGGGCCACATCTGTAGTTCATGCGCAACTTTGACCAGCTAAGCGAATGCATGCAAGTGCATGTGGAGTCTGAAGGGGTATCACGATACATCGCCTGTGCCTTCAGAGATCTCTGCTCAAACCCGACAGAGGCATGCTGACGGCGGCACGGGCATTAACGTGCGCTAAACGCTTGCTTACTTCTGCCACTAACCCACCTGTAAGGGCAGTTTTCACAGCACATGGGGTGCCTCGGAGAAAACCAATCTGTAGATGATCGACATAGCTCCGCCACCTCTTTTACTTATTATCCCTGCCACCGGCGTGGAAAAGGCAGGAGCTCGGACTCCGCCCGCACTGTTGCACTGTTAGTGAAACGGGCACGTCCGAGAGAGTGCAATTTGAGTCAGCCCAAGGCTCCATAGTCATTGCTATTTCAACACGGGCACTTGCGCTTGCCCTTGTTATATCTGTAGTATGGTTACATGTCTCAGCTTCCTATATAAGTCTTTATGATACCATGATTAGCTATTAGGTATCTTAACCTATCGTGCCTTCGACTCATTAAACACGGGCTCTTGTTAGAGAGAGCCGATCTTAGCTGCACTACATCAAACCATAATTTCTTGAAACTAAAATAAAGGGAAATAAGACTATATTGCACACCTGTCAAGGAAAATTTTCATGGCTATCTGGGCTTAGCAGCTAGCCCGAGATTTTTTGCGAGGCTCACTGCTTCAACGTTACATTCAACGTTATAATCACTTGATCGTATTGCCTCCAGGTCCCTATGCTTGTAGAATGTAGTAAAGTTAGCGCAGCAGAAGTGAACTAAGGGTCCTTCCGCCGCAGCAGTTTCTTCTCTAGGAAATTGACAGCAACTATATGCAGGTAGTCAAGCTAATCCGAAGGGCGTCTTCTTTCCCTGTTAAGCAGTTTGAGACCCAGCGCGCGTGTGCGCGCGCGTTGATGCTTTTTAGACCGCGTTGTTTGGAGTTGATATAAAATTTCGTAATGGCAGAATGAGAAAACGGAAACTCGCTACGGAATACCATGTAGTCTAATAACTTGATTGGCTCAATCACCTAGACCGAGTTTTCTGTCGTTCCATAAATGCGTCAATAGCACGCATTTCGCATCTTTCGTTCCCAAGTCCGGCCTTCAGCCTAAACTTTCTAGCATGCGGGTTGCATAGCTCGGATATCATTTTTTTAAGTATATTCATATTGATTTGTCAAATCGAAGCCGTATTTTAGTAATTTTGAATGCTAGTTAAGCGAGCTACGTTGCTCTCTGCGATGGAGTATTTGGTTTGCATTGATGGTTTAGATGTAGCATAATTTTGACAGAAATCACTCAGCACACCAAGCTTTTTGGCTGCCGCGAAAAAGCAGCATGTAATGTAAGATTAAAAAGAATAGAGACAAGCGATAGACAAAAAGCTTACATTTGATGAGTTTTCTTATGAAGCGTATAAAGTTTCGTCGTCTTAATTTTTCCCACTTTTAGCTAGCTGTCTCATATACAAGCTTCACCAAACATTGGGCTTAGCCTATGAGCAATCAGCTGTTGTGGCTGATAGATCACAACGTATGGACATAAAGCGAAGACTGTTGTTATAAATCATCACATACACTCTTTTCAGTAGATGTTCATACAGATTTATAAAACGTACGCGCTATATCATCAAAATATGTGTTATAAAACATTGCCGATAGGTCTTCCTAGCCCATCTTCCAACATAAGCTCAAAATCCAAATTTGACCCTTGGGTAGCTACCCTATGGTTCATAGAAGCCCAGTTCGTCATAGTATGAGATCAACACTAGTGAGTGTCTATGCATATATCGGCGTGGCATAAATCGGAAAGGCCACTTTTAAAATTAGAATAATGCATGTATAGCAGTCGCTTTCCCACAGCGAACATTTATGCTCGTAGTAATCTTGTTGGGCTTCGCTCCCAGACATGCCAAACTGCATCACCAGTGGAATTCTTCAAATGCAATTCTCTTGCTCAAGATGTTACTCCCGCGTGATCACTATTAAAACAACTAATGGTGGTACTAGGTATTAGCATTTGTTGCAGGCAACATACCAGCTGTAGGGCATGAGTTAGACCCGATTGGTATCATGGTGCAATCCAGTATACTACAAGTAGGTACGTTACTAAGACTTTTAGGCACCTTCCTCTTTTAACGGTCTATAAGTATAAGCTTTTCTCTTCTCGATTTATAATACATTGTATTGATGGTGATGGATGTCTTCCATGATAGACAAATCGGTGTTACAAGGCACCACTACGCTTTGGCTTGAAAATCGACATTGTCTATAGCTCTACTTACATTATATACCTTATAGTAGTGGAGAGGCACTGTTGGACAAGGAAACGACGACCTAATATGACAAAGTGGATCTCGGAGATTTTATATGCAAGCATTTCTGCGACTTGGCTCTTGATCATGGAGCACAAACCTTTCAATACAATATCGTTATATAGATGATATCTCTCAGGGTTCACAGTCTAGATTTGAAGGTTAAATGGATATTTTACAAGATTGAGAAATAGGGAGACTGACCAATTGGATTCCGAAGTGCCACTGCGCAGGTTAAGGTATCTACCAGAGCGCCGAGAAAGCCATTCAAGCCAAGCTTATCATTTCCCCCTTTCATATCAACCATGCGCTTTGCAGCGTCCATGTGCTGCTTTGACGTGTTTCTATCCCCAATATTGAGCTGCCAGAAGTATATTTTAGCATCCGCTCAATGAAATAAGCTGACATGTAGCTTACCTCATCTGCAGCAAGCAAAGAAGCTTGGGCAATCACTGAGTCACCAACCTGGCGATTCTGTGCTGCGAGCAGTTCACTCATGGACCGTAAGCAAGCCAATTTGTAGAAAATAGCTAGCTCTACATAATAATTATTTTGTTGTTGCTTAAAAAGACTACGGCAAGCAGAGAGCAAGATCGCGCTTAGCAAACCAGAGTTTGATAGCGCAAGAGGAATCAATTCCGTCAGCATGAATTTTTTCCAGACATCAGAATTTGTGTATTTTCTGCAATGTCGCTTGCCAAAAGGGATAACATAGGTTACATCTTGGATTGTACAAATAAAATGATCAGCAAAAGAAGCCCAGTGATTGCATTGCTGAAGAGCTGAAGATGTGTGGAATGGAAATTGGGTACTTACAGTGGTGTAAAAGAAATTGCTCTGCGCGGTTAAACTCAAGCCCATGAACAGAGTATATGTTCTTATGAGCTGAAGACAGTGGTGATGTTTCCAAAACGAGCGGCTGAGATGCGTGGGGAGGATACAAAATTATCTCACGACCGCCTTCATTCGCATGGTGACTGGTACTTGAAGCTTCCACAGAGCCCGGACGGCCAGCGCTTACGGTTGAGTCCGAGACGGATGCATGCGGTATTTGGTTGCTCCCTTCACGTTTATTCTTCTTCTGCTGGTACTCATTCATTCGCTGCTTACGTACCCTTGCATGGCCGTGACGCGCAGCATGTGATTTTGCGGCTCTGTGAGACGATATCGCACTATCGTTCGTCGGATCTGTGAGATAGATGAAATGTATGTTTTTTTGCGGCGAAGCCATTGTGGTCGCCTATTGAACAGAATACTAATGTTTAAATGCAGCTCAACAAGCCCTTTGGAATCATACGCAGATTGTTCACGAGAGTCCGCTATAAGGGAGCTTTTGAGATGATTTCAGCGTGCAATTTGGATGATAAATCCAAGCCCGAGTTCCAGAGAAAGCTACTTGACGCCACTAATATTATATTCGCGCTATACTGCTATTGGACTGCCAAGCCATGCACTTTCCTAAAACAGCACAGGCATTGGAATTACCGAGTATTTTGCGGCGGTTCTGCCAGTTTCGAAGCCTCTTCCTCACGTAATCCAGCGTTGCGAAGGCGCTCGCTTCGTGTCTAAAAGTGGTACGGAATCTCTTCCTCGCCCACTTCGCTGTACAAAGCGTTGATGGCTTCGACGATGTCTTCCGGAAGAGGCCCCTTCTCGATGACATCGAGGTTCGAGTTGAGTTGCTCCACCGTAGACGAGCCAATAATAATTGCATCATCGTATTTTGTGTCCAGCGTGCTGTGAAATGCGGTCCACCTTAACGCCGCGGCGTGGCCGCTAATACCATGCTTAGCAGCCACGGCCAAGGCGTTTTCGGTTGCTGCTTCAATCGCGGGTTTCAAATACAAGGCCGAGTATATAGCGCCAAGAAAAGTCTATCTATCTGTTAGATGCCATGAGGACATTTTGAGATGTCAAATGCTTATGCTTATGAGAGACTCACGGATTTGTCAAAGCGACCACCAGATATAGCGTTCTTATGATTTCCAGCGAAGAAGCCTCCTCCTGCGGGGCTAAATTCAAATAGTCAGTTATGTTAGCTGCGTACTCTCTCCATTGTAGATCTCAATGAGACACCAATACGAAGCAGGTACCTACCTCCATGCATAGAAGGAAATATTGTGCCGGCGTAAGAGAGGAAACAATTCTTTCTCTCCTCCTCGGACAACTGGATTGTACTGCCCCTCATAAACACTAGGTTTTACGAACGCACGACGTTCACAAATTTCAAGAATTTGTTTGACTTCATCGGCAGTAAAATTAGACAGTCCAAATTTCTTGAATTTCCCATCTTTGTAGGCCGCGTCAAGAGCCTCGCATGTTTCTTCAAAGGGAGTGGTTCGGTCAGGTTCATGTAGATATAGAATATTGATCTGATCAACTTTCAAAGCTTTGAGGGATATCTCAATCTCCTGAGCAATCTTTTCCTTCTTGTGGCTTCCGGGCTCTCTCGAGAGTACTTTGGTATCAATAATGAATCTTTCACCAGCTCCTACAGCCCCCAGTCGGGGTTCAGATGTGCCTGGTGCGCCGGTCGAGTATACACGGGCGGTATCAATTTGCCGGTAACCGCGATTGTAGAAAGCATTGAGGTATGCGTTCACTTCGTCAGGTGTATCATAACGGACTGTTTTGTCGATATTTCTATCTCCAAGCTGTAAATACATTAGCGTGAAATCATTAATGTATTTAAGGTAAGATAATATACATTGCCAGCTCCAAGAATGACATTCAACGGGGGTTTAGCTGTCATATTGAAATAGTGTATTAGAAACACGTTAGAGTTTTGATGATTGTATCGCAGTGTTGGCTGTTGATTGGAATGTGGCCTAACAACAGTGGATGGGATTTGTATGTATATATATATACAATAACGAAGACTGCATTCGCCATAACTCTGTTATAAATCGCCTTCCAAAGTTCCGGCAGCGATTTCCGCGAGATGCTATCTGCTGCATTGCGTAACTGAAAATAAGTGGGGTTTCCAGGATCATGAGGAAATGCTCCGTGAATGATACGGAATCGTCCCCGGTCTTCTCTTCTTAAAGCAGTAACTGCAAGGGTGTCATATCGATAGCTAAATCGTTTTGAATGAGACGAAATGTGAATTTTTAATCCAATGGAGCGGAAGCGGAAGCTAACTAAACTGTCAGGGTCTATTATGGGAGAATACAATAAGGAATACTTAGAGAGCTAACCAATTTTTAAGCATATTCTAAAACTGGCAATTGCCTAAATTGTCAGTAGGGGGAAATTTATGTTAACTAGATATACCTTTGCCAAATTAGTATATTATAGGACAAGATACCCAAGAGAAAAAAGAGGCGGGGCGGCGGGGCGGCGGGGCGGCGGAGAGCGAACAAAAGGAAGAAAAAAGTGAGAAATATTTGGAAGCATTACGGCATTGTACGTGACACACACAGGATGAACGTAGCTGGAGAAGGAAAGAGAAGGAGAGAGAATTGTGCAATCATTCACTCACAAATAGTGCTTAGACTCCCTTTGGTATTATGGAAATATTATCTTTGCTCTGCTTCATGTTTGCGATTGAAGGTCTTTCATAGCTCGAAAGCTCACCGGTTTAAATGATGAGAACCGACTACCTTTACATTTTAATCTTAATAATTTCTTCTTCCTATCACATATTCGAATGAACCCATTGTATCTGTGTTTATCGCAGAAGGAGTGGTGGTTGAGTGTCCATTTCATAAGCTTTTACGTCGATAATGATTCAAGGCCCCGACATAAAAAGCTAGAGATAATATTACGGAGGACTAACTGTTCTTTGAGCAGCCTTCATTTATAACAGAGCTCTCAATGCCCTCCAAGTTATTCTCTCAAATTCACTCGTGTTTAATTTACACATAACGCCTCTTTTTCTTATTGTTTTCATCTTCAATTACCGAGGTTACAAGCTTCTCGCAAATTTCGACTTCGGAGACTAACAAATTTGTACCGACGAAAATGTGAGCACCTTTATGATCCCATATATTGACACAATGGACAGCGTGGCCAGTAATTTTTATTTCGTTCTTGAGCCTTTCAGTTATTTTAATTTACTCGATTCGGTCAATATTGGTGCGACTCTTGAGGTGTATATAGCGTTATTGCAATAGAAAAGATAATGTATGACTTGACGTTGTAACTACAAAGTCAAGTGCAATAACGGCCATACTCATTTCTTACACTTTTGGAGTATTTAAACGGCATTTTTGTAAAGTATTATTCCCTTCGTCGACATTCGAAAATACGAATACGTTTTTAAATTGCGCTGTGATTGGTCTTCGCTGTCGGAGCTACCTCGGGGTCGGACTTTTGAGGCCGGATTTCAATATTCCCCTCAGTTGGTCAAGTAAGTAGTGCGACCTAACACTTCGTACTGAATAACTGATTAGTCGGCTGGCCCACAATGCGTACATACATATGCAATGCAATCGCGTGAGATTACCAGGCAGAGGAGCCACAGAGCGCTACGCTATTATATATCTTCCTGTTTATACTAGTTAATAGATTTTGTAATCAAGCTTACAAAACTTAGATAATCATACAACTCCTATCCCCATTTTCTGACCACGACTTTCTGACCATGGGAAGTGTTAGGACACGCCGTCGTGCCCAAAAATCGGCTGCTGCGGCTACTGTTCGTCACGTTCAACCTCTCAATACTAAGCATTCAACCACGGTCAGAAAAGGTCAGAGGCTTTTACACACAAAAGAAAAAGAATTTTCAGTATCACTGCAGAGATTAAAGATGTCGAGCCAGTGGAGACAATTTATGAAATCAATTGCCGAAGACGATTGGACACACATTACAGACAAAGCCGAAAGGAAGCGGATACAAAACAGACTTGCTCAAAGGGCCCATAGTTCGTAAACTTTTGCGGCCACCGAAGAGATGTTAGCCTTTTGACTAATATTCGATTTCAGGATCAAAACATGGGCGGCGAAAAAAGTCGAGAGCGATATCATCTTCAATATCAAATGAAGCCAAAGCGCTTCCAAGGGCTGGTATCGCAGCTGTTGATACCGAGCACTCCAAAGAAAAGAGTTCAGAGCCGATAAAAGTATCAGCTACCTCAAATCTTTCACCTCTTTCTGCTTCTGCATTCATACAACAATTAGGATCAACTATTCCAGATTGCAGTTATCTGGAAAGGCTTAAAGATGAACCGCTTTTGTACGTCTCTTCTGCGTTTAAAATAAGATCTAGTCTTCTATTTGATGTTTAGAAATTAACGGTTTTAAGTGTCCAACAAGATGGTAGCGGAACCCTGATACCACTGCCCTCACTCACAGCCGACCTAACTCTTAATCTACCAGGAATGTTGACTTTGGCAGCTTTGTTAACAAATAAGTATATACTTGCTATTGATTGCAGCAAGCTTATCCCTGCTATTCATATTCAGCCTTCTATACCTACTCCGCCTGCGCTTACACCAACAAAGCTTCAAGAAAGCAAACCTCATTTGCCCTATATTGATTTCCTCCCATTTCCGCATTTTAGAGACAATCTCCTTCGTGCTGGCGATATCGTCCAATCCACAGAGTTTTGGAATGATATGATAACCGGAAAACTAAGGGTTTGGGGGAAGACTCCTTGGGATCGTAGGGGCTGGGAGATGCAAGAAGAATTTGTTAACAAATGGTGGTGGGTAATAGCCGACGACATTTTGGAAGAGACCAATTTTTGGAGAGTATCTAGGGGCGAAGCACCTCTCTTGCCGCGTTTATCACAGAGAGAAGAGCTCGACTAATATAGTCTTGAGCATTCTACGTAGTCATAGCTGATATGGCTAGTTGCCTGGCTAAACTTAAAAAGTCTACTAGCAATAATGAAATCTAGTGATATTATATATTATACTCAGTAGGCAATGCTTTCACATCAATGATGGCTAAGCTCTAGTCAGACAGATAATCAGCTAATAAGAAGCTGCACCTGCGCGCGCAGCCTATAAATGCAGAAGATACAACTAATTTTGGTTATTTTCTTCTCTTTTATTTTCTTTGTCTTTCCTCTATTATCTATCTCTATGATGAAGTGGCTACTCTGATGACTATTTGTAATCGTTCATAATATTTATACTATAACCCATAATTAGGGGTTGAAGATTGATAGAAGTAGAAAGCGCGGGAGATTCTAGCGTATATGATCCCACTTGGTTCAATGAAAGAACTATAGTACAAGATGTATATTATTAGATACATCTCAAATTACAATGCCTAGGTGTATGTGATTGAACAAAGGAGAGAAGGTTGAGCATATGAGTCTGACTATCTAACCCTGTTTTAGCTGACCGAAGTCATGATTCTGACCACTGTTGATAACGATAAGCCAGTAGCTACGACGCCGAACTCCGCACTGAAATTAATGCTTTGTCGGCAATCGGTTTCTATGACCACACAGCGTATGACAGGAACAAGACATCATTTCCTAACGCCAGGGATATAATTCCTATCAGGCAGGTTATAAACATGTATTACAAACTAATAAAATAAGCATTTTTGTCAACAATTTATAATCGCCAGATTGGCAATAGGAAGGTTAGCATATTTAAAATCGGTGACTGCCAATAATATATTTTAGCTTAGGACTATCCAATTGCCCTATTCAACGCTCTTTTATAGTGAATATACAGAGTCACTGTCAGATTGCTTTATTAAGCTCAGTATGGCTACTCAACAACAATGGCTAACTGCGCCCCCGTCGACACATACTGTTCGCGTTCGGCTCATAAAAGATATTGGATTAATGAGCCTACCGGCGGCTCTTCTTATAGATCCAGTAGCTGAAGGCCATGAAGTTCTCAATGGCGCAGATACAGCATTCCTGATTGAAAACGAGAGCCTTGGAAAGAAGGCCGTCTTTGACTTGGGCACCCGAAAAGACTGGTGGAATTTACCACCCAAAGTTCGAGACCCGCTTGCCTTCTGTACTGGAATCAACGTCGGAAAAGACGTTCCAGAAGTCTTGAAAGAGAGAGGTATACCATTGGATGATATTAATGATGTCATCTGGAGTCATTCCCACTTGGATCACCGAGGGGATGTATCGCTCTTCCCACCTAACACTGCATTGAACTACGGGAAAGAGATGGCGGTTATGAAACCCGAAATCACAGGAAAAGAAGACGCGGTCTTTCTTTCGTCCGATTTCGCCGGGCGTCATAATAACGAGATTGACTTTAGCAAATCCACGATTAAGATTGGTGGATTTGCTGCCCTTGACTTTTATCAGGATGGATCTTTCTACCTTTTAGATACTCCTGGTCACGACCACGGCCACTTGAGCGCTCTGGCTAGGACTACAAGCTCAAAAGCTGGACATGGAAAGGATACATTTATCCTCCTAGCTGGGGATGCTTGTCACTTTTGCGGTGTCTTGAGGCCAAATGTTTCGCACCCATTTCCGCATCCTCGTCTTCCAAGTTCTACGATTGGAGTTTCGGATATCGAAAATTCGGACTCGCTGTTAAGACGCCATCCGAAATGTCAGCAGTCGCCACCTGCTGCATCTCAATCGGTCGAAGAAGCACGAGTAAAGCCATGGTATGGAGTCGCCACTGGGGAGCTATCCACGTTTTTAGACCCGGTCATTGGCCAAAGAACTGCGAATACGATAAAAGAAGCTTTTGACGAAGCCGAAAATGTCTTTGTTGCGATTTGTCATGACCTCAGTCTATTGGCTGAGGATAATGGGAAACCAGTGCTACCAACACTAAACGATGCTCCTCAAGAAGATTTGAATAACTGGTATGAGAACGATTGGAAGAAGAAGCTGTACTGGACGTGGGTTGGTCAAATAGGCAAACAAGATAAGAATGGAAGCATCCAAATGCAGGAGCCAGCGATCACTGGATTTTGGGTGGACGGGAAGAAATACGAGAAAGCGCAAGATGTTTTCGACAGAGCGCTAAAAGAGTAGGGTATTACAAAGATATGGAGCGGGATTTTATGATTGATAGCATTATACTATGCGTCAGAGTATTGGTTGGCTTGTTAATGGCGCATGCGTTGTAACCTTGTATAACATTATGTGTCTGGGACGCCGAGCCATTTCACTTCAAAATGGTGTATAAAATAAGAAACTCCGTTTGAACCATTCTAGAAACATATTTAGCCAGGCGTTAAGAAACATAGTTTACGGATGCCCCCTTCGTCTTCTCAAATTTCCTGGTTATTGCAAACCTCCGGAGTTGTTACTTTCGCTATTATCATTAAATTTTCTAAATATTCAAAGTAACTAACATAATAGCCGTGTCACTGTTTGCTATCTTCATCACTCCAAGGTTGAAAAAAAATGGGATTGACTTGGTCTTATCATCTCATCCATTCCTCTTAAATATATTGTTGACCACTGCATACACGGCTTCTTAAGCTCAATGTTGGCGACTCGTGCGGTTTTAAGCGCCATCTGCGACATTAAACATGCAGTAGTCGATGTTTTTGTTATTGTTTGTTCCTCCATTATTGAGGGCATAAGTGGGAAAGTTGTATTGTGTCCCGCTGGCACCCAAAACGGCAAAGCTGAGGATGAACACCATCACCTGGGTACCACCATCCAGAGCGGCAGAGATCAGGTAGTTGTATTTGATGAAAAGACCGGGATGGAAGCGGCGGAGGTAAAACTGGGCGAATATCCCAAGACCGAAAAACATGAGGAGTGATGAATTGACGCCGACGCAAAGCACACCACTGTACCAAATGATGATCGATGTATTAATATCGCGGAAAAACTCGTACTTGGTTAGTTTCCAAGCTAACCAGAACGGAATGGGCGCTGCGAATCCGATCAAATACGACAATGTAACCCATTGGTATTGGCTGCCCACTGAGAACGTATTCTTAGCTAGAGACCAAGCTACCGCCAGCGTGTTATACGACTGCACATTTTGTCCGGACCAGATATTAGTGCCATCTATAGACAGCAAGGTGCTTGTTTGATTGTCCACAATACTGACCATCATCACATAGTCCATGATGGCCCCGATAATTGTTCCCAGCATTTGGGCAAAAAAGGTCGCTTTGGGCGGTAAATGTGCCAACTGGGCCAATTTTAGATCGCGCGCCAGCCACTGACCTTGCTGGATACCGTTGAATCCAAAGACAGTGAAGTACATGTTAGCTAGGGGCTTCCCAGGCAATAGATAGCCACCCAACATCTGAATGACAGGCTGCTGGTTGAACTGGAATCCAGTGAGGCCCATTTGCGCTCCGAAAAAGAGGATGAACAGTGCGGCGAATATGTTTGATACAATAAAACCCCACCAAGGTAGTGTTGACTTGATCGCATACAGAGTTGCAATGCCAATGACAAATGATAGTACAAGAACGATCCCATACCACCAGTTCGGCACCTCAGCATACCCGTTCTGCAACATCAACTTGTAGTGAGGATCCACTTCGTCGTTGGCGATCTTCTGTTGCCGTTGGTTTTCTTCGTATTCACTATCATGCTTCCAGAACTTGAATGTTGAAGCGCTTGCAAGTTTTCGCAAATTAGACGGCCGCAGGAACGCCCATCCGTCTTTGACGTCGCCATAATTCCAGAGCAGCATGTGAACAATGGCAGCAGTAATGCCGAGATTTGTTGTGATTAAATAGACCACGTATGACCCAGACAGAAAGGGATATCCTTGATCAGCAACGAGAGTGTTATTAATTGTGTTGTCTGGGTTGAGAATGGTGGTGAGGTTGTACTCGACAAAGTTGGTTGAATTGGACGACCCGTCGTATAGTAGCTGCGACAAGAATGGAAAATCCGAAGCTCGCCATACGTTGCCGTAGTAGATTCCCATGAACAAGACAATACATATTAAATATCCTGTCAGGCTGTTGACTAGAGTATAGAGCGGAAACCAAAGAGGAGAGTTCAGTCCAGCAATGTAGTTCCAATCAAAGCAAAGTCCAAGAAAGCCAAGGCCTTCGTTGTTCTGCGCGCCACCAAATAGATTGGTATACACCAGGCTGTCTTGCTTAGCCAGGCAAGGAATTGAAATGCCTTGAAAGATTGGTGCGATCCACAACGGGATGATCTCCCAAAAGAAGGCGCCACTAAAGAATATGCTGAAATATTTGAGGCGCTGTTTGGTCTCAACTTTGTCGCGGTGTAACGTCTCTAATAATGTGTTGACGGGGATATTGATTGGCCATAACATCTTAGCTGGCTGGACCAAGACGGTACGAAGCAAGCCTGCGATGCCATATGAAAGGAACTGTGAAGCAATAACGAGAAAGATGGCAGCACCCTGGTTCGGGTTTGATCCATAATAGAGTCTCTGAGCAGCAAGGATCTGCGTTGCTACTGCGGATGTTGAGCCAGCAGAGCCCATAATCACCATGAATGCGTGCTCTTTGGAATTGAAATCGGCCGGATTGAGAAAGCAGCATACTCGTGCTATGATGCCATCACCAGTCGGGCGTGGAATGAAATGGAATGGTATAGCCAAAATGTATGCAATCACTGTAAGGAATACTACTGATACGTAGATAACCTGCGGCTTGAAATAGAAGATCTCCTGTAACACTGACGCGAAGATGCACAGAATGAGACCTGGAGGAAGAATCAACCCTTGTTAGTGAAAATATAAGAATATAACAAGCTGCTTAAACTTACCAATTACCACTGCGCGAAATGTCCACGGAGAATCATCTGGATTGTCGTCCACATGAAGGACGTGCGTAATGAGATCTTTTGCGTTGTCTATTACTGTAACCTCGCCATATCGATTTTCCTTCCTGACATCGTAGCCGTCGTCATTGTCATTTTCGGCAAAGCTGACTGCTCTTTCAACCTCTGCTTCCGTCGCAAGCTTCTTCTCGCTGATTTCAGTGTTGGACGCTGGATTATCCGGAGTGATCTCGTGATGCTTCTCTCTCTCCCCCATCTCCTTCCCATCCGCTGCTACATGAGCATGGATATTGTCTTGCTGATCGGCCATAGTGTCGATGGAATGCTCCTCGCCAGCCTCTCATAAAGAGTCGAGGATGAATCCATGTTACTTCTGGCGGCAACTACAGAATTATATAGTTACAATATACCGTGCTCGCAACAATACAAAAATCGTATAGATCGTAACTGCACATGGTTTAATGTAGGATGGTCAATGTAAGATGGTGGGGTAGCAAAAGTTCCAACTAGCTTATCGCACCCCGCGCAGTCTATGGTGTAGAATCATTTCCTGAAAGGGGAGGAGCGGATATGTTTCATTGCGGGTGTGAATTCCTAGAGGAACTTTCTAAACCCTCCCGGCAATCAAATCCGGCCGCCCATCGTTCATTCGCTCGTTTTTGCTAAACTAGATGTTGATCCATGCACTCGCGCTTTGTCTAGCTCCAAAAAAAGGATCATTTGTGGCACTTTCGCGTGGTCGGCAGCCGATTAGCCGAGATACGACGTGGTACAGTACCACTAGGTCAATTCATCATCATTTTTTATTTTTAATTACTTTTTCTTCTTCTTTTAAATACCCCTTATCTTAGGGAAATGATATTGAATCAATCTGTGCCAAAAGAGATGAAAAGAAGAAGAAAGCGCTGGGGAAAAAAAAAGTACACGTCTGTTTGAGATGGCTGCATAGCTATTACACTTGTTTTAATGAAAATCAGAGGCGAAAACCCTCAGCAGCATTTCGTAACCATAAATCCGTGAATACTGAGCGTGGCTCTTTCAACGAAATAACCGGTTCCATTGAGAGAACACTGATTTATACTTAAAGTGATTGAGATACTCTTAAACCTATTCAGATGCAGCAGTTGGTGAAAACAGCCCTGATTAAGTTGGCAGTCACGAGCATTGATGAATTATTGTCATAATCACAGCAGGGGATAAATCAGATGCAACAACTGGAGCTAATCGGCCACCTTGTCATGGATCAAGAGGCGATAAAACACTACCAGGATAATATTTGACCATATTGATGATTTTGACAGCCTTTAGGATATATAAATTCTCCTTCCGAATGTCAGATTAGGCATTGGAAATTTAAGCTAGCATCGCCAAGCATTGCGCTATTAGCTAGTGCGGCTACTACAGCCTGTAGTCTACGGCACATGGCTGCAGAGACCCAGATAACTTCGGGCTTGCTTTTCCAAAAATTAAGAAAAAAAATTAAAAAATTTACCTGTGGTATATCACGGGATCCGATTGATTCAACCAAGGCTAAAAGATCATCTCTTCTATAAATGCGATGAATTCCAAGGTTCTTTGTTAATAATGCAGGCGAATATCAATTACTTTCCTTTTTCAGACTGTATACCTGCCAAGGTGAGGGGAGCAGCCATTTAAGTTTCGTCGGATCTTAGTTATTCCGACCTGACTTTACGTTTCCGTAAAAAATTCTCTCGGGCATTCAAGATGAGCGTGCTCAACAAGTAGTAAACTAAGGCATCATATGCTACATCGTATAAATATACAGCCATCACGATGACACAATCCAAGTCAGCAAAGCGCAAGCGTAATGCCCAGGGAGGTGCTTCACAAAAGCACGTTAAAGTTACAAAGACGGCGTTGGCTGTCACCTCAATCCCCGCCGATGAGCCATTCGAGATCAAACGTTTAGAGTCGGTCATCTCAGAGGAAGAGCTCGAAGTGACGATTGATACTCTTGCTACACTAGCGCAATATCCAAGCCTGACAAAGTCCAAGCTTTGCAGAAACCTTCGGACAGCCGTGTATGACTTTCGCCAGTCATGCACCACGGGTGTCAATGCTACCAGTATGTCAAGCTGCCAATGTCTGGTATGGTGGTGCAACTAAAAAGTTCTTAGCCGAGGCCGCAAATCTCACAGCAAAAGTGTCTGGTGCACTCGCCGATGAGAAGTACCTCGAGGCGAAAATCTTACTCGCGGAGATGCGTCTCAGAGGCGAGGAGCCGAAGCTGGGCGCACTATGCCGCTGGGTGCGAGACCTTGACGTTGTAACGCAGCCTAGACAAACAAATGCCAATGACCCGGAGCGCTCTGCAAAGGATGATGAGCTTCTCAGCGTACTGGATGCTGTACTACGCGTTAGCTGCCCAGTGGATGATAACATAGAGCCGGGAAAGCGTTTACCTGGGTTGTCTTCCCGTATCGCTTTTCAAACAACATGGGATCTGCGATCATCTACCACATCACATCAAATCTATGACTCCGTTCTAGACAAATCAATATTTTCATCAGCACCCAGCACGGCGGCTGATGCTCTACGTATCATCGAAACAACCCCTGGCCACCTCCGCAATCCTCCCAATTATCACCCCGCGATCCTCTATACCACCCAGCCCGATACGGTGCTGCTATCATCAGAATGTCCTCAAATTAAGCTTCATAAACATCCAAACGTGGCCAATCTCAGCCTCGCAACAAACGTTCTTTCACCTGCTGAATGCAAGGCTATCATTGCCATTGGAGAAACCGTGGGTTTTCTTCCTGACACTCCTGTGCGCGAGGGTGGTGACACTAGTGTTTTGGCGCACAACTTCTACTGGATCGTCGATACCTCATTCCATGATAGACTTTGGGCGCGCATTTCGCCTTTCGTGCCAGCATCTGTCAATGGTCGCTTAGCTCGTGGCATTAATCGACGTTTCCGTGTGTACCGATACGTCCCTGGTGCTGAATATCGATGCCACATTGACGGAGCATGGCCGCCTTCCGGCATTCGTCCAGATGATACATATGTATACGACGACTCTCCGGCGGGAAAGAAGCAAAGCTCGTTATTCACCTTCCTATTATACCTTAATGATGAATTTGAAGGAGGGCAAACAACCTTTTTTGTTCCAGCTCCGTCAGAAGGAAAACTCAACGCCTATCGAGTGCGGCCAGTAATAGGCGGCGTAGCAATATTTCCACATGGCGAATCGAATGGTGCACTACTGCATGAAGGCTCAAGCGTCACAAAGGGCGCTAAATATATTATTCGAACGGACGTCGAGTATGATGTCGATCCTTCTGAAGAGAAGTAAAGAAATACAATGCACCTGCTTAAGATATATACAAACATATACATACCTACTCTATCCAGGATTTTCCGGCTGCCTTGCAACTTTGATGAGCTAACAAACGCGCAGCATTTATCCCCCAGAATATTTTTAATTACACTTTACTATTCTTCAAGCATCACCTTCATAGAATCTGGAGATGGTAAATTCAGTAGAAGCCGACAGATTGTCAATACAGACGTTGTATCACGATCAAAATTCACCATAGATGAGAGACGTCAGAAGGCATAGTAAGATATATACAATATATTTTCAAAAACTATATACTAGTAGAGTCATTTACAGTGTCACCTTGGACAACCAGCAGTTGAGGTGTTGTCTAACAATATCCATAGACATGAGTGACCAATATATATATACACATGCAGAAAGAAATATATATAAAGTTGCCGTGAATTCGTGAGCTCATTCAAGGGCTGCATTTGCCGCTGCTGCAGAGCCGCAGCTCGTGTACTGGCAGCTATTAAGTGAGTCTCTGATGCACAGTCGAGACGAGGCCACGTCCGACTTCCTATGACGAACACTTGCCGTTGCTGCAGAAGTAGGGGTCTGAGCAGTCGTCGTCAGTTCCGCAAGAAGCGCCGAGGCAATGGCCTGCCCACTCGCAAGAAGCTGGTGGAGCCGAACCGCCGCTGCCAGAGTCGGTGCTGCATTTGCCGCTGGAGCAGACGAGAGAGTCAGAGCAGTCATTGTCTGAGGAGCAGCTCGCGCCCTGGCAGTGGCCTGCCCAAGTGCAGGTCGAGCCACCACCGTTTCCAGGGTTGCCGCCGCCGTTTCCAGGGTTGCCGCCACCGCTAACGGGTCCCGACGGCTGGCCGGGGGCGTTGGTATCGAAGTTATAAAGAGTTGTATCCAGGACTTGCCAGCTGAGATTGATATGTCCTTGGTTGCAAGCTTGTGAGTTCAATGCGCTGAGAGCAGAGAAACTGAAATCCAGTCCGGGAGCTCCGTTGGGGTTCCATGGACCGGTAGACGATCCAGTGCCGCATCGCTCACAACCATCACCAATGAAGAATGGAGTGCTCGACGCAACTCCATTGACGCTGACAACAACCTGTCGACCACAGTACTGGGCCAGGTTGCTGGCAATCAAACTGTGGTTCATAGCAACAAGGTTGTTGCTGTTAATTTGGTTCAAGTTCAGGGCGACAAACTGGCTGCATTCGACATTGCCAGTGTTTGCGACTGAGAGATCCGTGCTGCAGGATTGAGGGTGCTGAACATCATAGTAGTATGTTCCAAATCCATTGCCGCTGTAGATGACAGAGGCGAGGCCCAACTTGGCAAAAAGAGCAACAGACGCAATTTGGCCCTTCATTTTGAATGAGTCTGACGATTGGATGTAAAAAAGCGTAAGTAAAGACTTGAGTAGAGCTGGCTTCTTTCCTTGAGACAATTGTCGCTGACTACCAACACGAATACACCGGGAACTCTGAGCTACTTATATTTACCAGTTTGCATTGAAACCATTGTATGAAGAATATGTCTTATACGAATAAACGGCCCGAAAGACCATACGAGTATTTGTTTGCATGTTCAAGGAGAATCAAATAGTTTGAAAATATTAATTGGATATAAGCTTAGAAGCACGATTGTCCTGCCCTTCTTGGTAACTCCCAACTAGCATTCAAAGAAGTAACAACGCTAAACTAACATGGATACAAACATATGTAAGCAAAAAGGTAATTATACAGAATTCTGCCTTCCTTTTTAGAAAGGGCACGTTCCTCTCTTTGGTCAGAAATAACATAATCGTCGTTGGTGGACAAGCTTCCCCCTGGCTACGGAGAAATTAGACTCCACTGAGAGCGCAACGGAGGATGTCGGACACTCGGTTCATCTCAACGACGAGCCGTTCTTCCATTTTCACTTTGGTTCATTATCGAGCATCTCTATAAAGCTATAAATATAGCAAACCTTGTTTTTTATAAGCCCCCATCAACCCTGTATACTTATTTGTTGTGTTGCTGTATTGTGAAAGTCCCCAGCGACATGCATGCGCAGAAGTAATACTGCATGACTATACACAGAACGGGGCAACACAACCAGCAACTAAGGCTGAAACGCGCTTACACGGCAGAGTATGTGAAGCTAACCGGCCAATACGATTGATTGCGCCTACGAGTACCTACCTATCTAGGAAGCATGATTACCGCTAAGGAAATTCCCGACACAACTCGGCAGAAGCTACCGACCATTGCAGAACAGCATTGTCGGTGCTCCCGACAGCACTTGCGCCTTTGGGATAAACGCCTTTGGCCCTGAGTGTTCCTTGTGGCTAAAAATATTCAGGTACAAGCGCGATTAAGGTGACATTTACTAGTGAGCTACTATACGTAGTGAAGAAGCTTATTTGTAATTTTATGACGAAAGAACCCTTTTTTTTTTCAGCGTGCAGTGAAGGAAGTAATGAAGCTCGATGCTTCTCTTCGCCTGATTCCTTTGAATCGCTCTCAAGCTCACTTCCTATATACATGTATTCTTGACTTTGCAAACCAACAGAAAGAATATTTGGATCAATATTAATCGTTATAAATCGAATCAGCAGCAGCAAACGAGGTATATTTTTTTTTCTTATTGAGACTATTGATATTAGCGCAATGTAAGCAGCGCAGCACTTGCTAAAAACGTATGGACTGCCCTGTATGACTGGCGTCCCAACATACATGTACTGGAGCTGACTTAAGACCTGCTAAATTCCTTCTTCCAACACTACATGTAGGTGCATACACCGCGCCTTCTCTCGGCCTATGTTTACACCGTATCACATGAAAGAAGAAATCAGGCAATAAAAGTGAGTCAGGTTGAGCTTGCCATAGTAATATGAATAGCACTACCAAGTTTCCGTTTATCAGCCATTCACTACTGTTGATAGCATAGTAGAAGATCATCTAGCAAATAGAAGCTTTTCATGGTTCATGGAGGAGACAAATTGTACGATTACTTGGCCATCAATCATTCTTGTCAAATGTATCGTTTGTATACTTAAAGTATAGTCAATCCAAACTCTTCTGTTCTCACAAATTGAGCATTTAAAAGTGATACTCTTTCGCTAGTTAGCTGTCGTCTTGCACATTTATATCTGACTTTGTATCGGATTTTATTCAATTTTTTATTCCAACAAAGATTAGTAGATATGCCAATGAAATATGGGGGGGGATTGTACATATTATGCATACCATCGGCTATATGGCTATCTTGTCTAATGGATGTCCACAAATTTACAAACTTGCGCAGCTATCATGAGTGTTCATACATTATCTATAATTTTGAATCAAATGCTACGCATAGACATTCTAAACATATTTATTATATCCACATATTCACATCTACGAAGATGCACTGTATCAGCACCATTATGGTGTACAAGAAAAGTAATTGTCAATTGAACAGCAACCACACATGAGTTTTTGATGCCCGTCATAGGGTATGCCTCAATATCTTACCCCGTAGACTATGTAGTTAAAAAATCATCTCACAAGGCCTTTTGATTACTAAACAGAAAATAGAAAGGAGAGGAAAAGATTGTAATGGTAGGGGTCATTTATCAGACATTCCTAAGCCATTTTCACAAATAGCTTTCATCGCTGTATTACCTAACCTATGGAATTAGCTTGCATTTCCTATCTTCGCTCATTGCACTTATTTTTCATATCGAGTTTAGGAACATCATTTTAGTACTTGGAGCTACCTGTATGAGTTGCCATTGCATCTCCAGGACCTTCCTATTGGAGGAGAATATGTGTCGCGTAGGCTTTAGCGCTTACCAACATAAGTTAACCTTAGGATTTCCGTCGAGAATAGAGCGACTACTGCAACAGCATGAAGTCCACTTCGCCGCCTTCAACGAAATGTCTTTTATGGTGCTGTATTAGGAATGTGATGTCACAACTCTTTTTTCCTCGAATCAGCGGAGCCTTTGTTCTTTCGTATACCGTCCATATCCAGTATTTACGCAAGGATAGGGTGATTTCAGCCTTTCTAAATTAACCTAGAGAAACAGCCTTCCTATTTAAGCTTACTTTAGTGTGTGACATAGAGCTACAAGGGACCACCTTCAGCAAGTCTTACCGTTCGTGACTCTATTCGGAATTTGACAATAACTCCTAACCTTGCATTCTCGTATTTTTTCGTGGGGTTCCATACTATATAATAGGGGGTTACTCTCCCGAGCAAGCAGCAGTCAATCGCAGGCCGCATTATCTATTCACCATATACTGTTTGCAGCGTCATCACCAATACAAACACCATGCGTTCTTCAATTCTTTTTGCAGCTGCCACGGCTGGTACTGGCTCTTTGGCCTACACAATTCCTGCCAACCTTCAGGCAATCTATAATGCTCACAAGGTTAGCCCTTTGTATCAGTTTTAAATCCCGAGCGTCACTAATACGAGAATTACCCCAACAGGCAGGAACTTGCGCCACCCCGCTCTCAGGAACCTCTTCATCGGGAGCTGTGTTCTGTGGAGATATCCCAAATGCCATCTTCTTGAAGGGAAGCAATGGCAACTATGACAACATGGATGTCGACTGCGATGGCTCCGACGACAAGGCTGGTGACTGCTCAAATGATCCTACTGGATTCGGTGAGACAGCGTTCAAGGACACTGTCCAGTCCTACGGCATTTCAGATTTGAATGCCAACATCCACCCATATGTCGTTTTCAACGAGCCACCCTTTTTCAACGCCGAGCAGCATGGCATGAGGCCGCTCAGTGTAATGGCTGTTGTTTGCAACAATCAATTGGTGAGTTACGCCCTTGGAGTTTCCCCCCCTTTTTTCTTCCTTTCTTTTGTGGGCGTGTTACGATAGTATTCAAGTCAGCATATGCTTACTAGTTCTCTCTCTTTTAGTGGTACGGCATCTGGGGTGATACCAACACAGAGCCGACTACAGGCGAAGCAGCCATCTCACTTGCACAGCTGTGCTTCCCCAATGACGGCCTGAATGGCGACTCTGGACACGGCCCCAAGGACGTGCTGTACATTGGATTCGTTGGCGATGAGGCTGTGCCAGGCAAGAACGGCGCCAACTGGAAAGCAACCAATGTCTCAGCCTTTGAGGCCAGTATCAAATCGCTGGGCGATTCGCTCGTTGCGAGCCTGGGAACCTCGAGCGGCGGCGGTTCCGGCGGTGGCTCTGGTGGCGGCTCTGGCACCTGCTCCTGGGCGGGTCACTGCCTCGGCGCCTCTTGCGGATCTGATGATGACTGCTCAGACGACTTTGTTTGCTCCAATGGCAAATGCTCAACAAGCAGTGGAAGTGGAAGCGGCGGTTCGGCTCCACCAGCTTCTTGCGAGTGGGCAGGCCACTGCCTCGGCGCTTCTTGCGGAACTGACGATGATTGCTCAGATCCCTACTTTTGCAGCAAGGGCAAGTGTTCGTCATAGGAAGTCAGACGTGGCCTCGTCTCGACTGTGCATCAGAGACTCACTTACTAGTAGATGTAGAGGGCAGTACGCAAAAGTAAATTAATGATAAGAAATAAAGATTCTTTGTTTATCAAAATGCATCTCGTACGCGGAATCACGCTCCTGTCCTATTTGCTGATCATGAATCCTGAGGTAGGGGGAGGGGGGGTGTACTTGATATCGATATCTTGGTAGAGAAAAAATGCTATCCACGCTGGTCCCTATGGCGGGCCACTGGTCTGTAGCACCGACTCAGAAAGTTTTTGCAGGGCAGCTAAGCTCCCTACAAAGATAGGAGCACTTGCTACACTAGGGCTTGGAAACTGTGGCGAAGAGGGGAGAAGGAATAGCGCGCGACAGCCCTCTCTGCTGGACGCCTTTTTGTGGTGTCGGCGATTGGGTTCAGCTCGCAAAAGGATCGCTAAAGGAATGTCGGCACACCTAGGATGTACAAGTATCTAGATGCAAGTGCAGGTACCTAGCGATAGCGGTAGAAGCATTGGCATCGATAGTACCTGTATATTGCTCTCGTGGGGCCAATACTACCCTCCAGCGATCCTCCGGCGATCCTCCAGCGATCCTCCAGCCGGGTTCTCTCAGGCTTGCTTAGTGCCACCGATGGCCCGAGCACTTGACGTCCATTAGCATCTCGGTCTTGACATATATGGGCTGAGTAAAACCTCCCAAGTCAACGCAGACATTCGAGAAATTCCTCCATCTTGCAGTAGCCACGCTCTCATACATCAATTAGGCGCAGAATATACGATTTAGTAATTATTTGCTTGCCTTGCTATAGAAAAACCTTGCGGTACCTCCCCGTATACACTCGTCGGCCAGAGATATATACTGTGGTAGCAGTCACACCATGCCTCCCATTGTCTTCTACGATATCGCTCACAAGCCCCCCGTATCGGAGTCATGTTCTTCACCAAACCCATGGAAGACGCGATTAGCACTCAATTTCAAGGATGTCCAGTACTCGACATCGTGGGTGGCTATGCCTGACATCTCCAAAGTGCGTCAGGGCCTCGGTCAGTCTGCCTCTCGCAAGTTTGCCGACGGTGCCGATTTCCATACTCTTCCTGTGATTCAAGATACTGCGACAAATGCCACGGTCGGTGATTCATTCGATATCGCCGTCTATCTACAGCGCACATATCCTGACTCCGGCGGTGGTGATTTGTTTCCTGCCCAGGCCCTTGATTACACTTTTGTGCCGACTTACGAAATCCTCATACCGCTGTCGAAGCGCGATGATGGAGGCTTCCCCCAATACGCTCGATTCAATATAAACGTTGACGCAGCATTTAGCGCTCACGTCCAGCTAATGGTCGAAGGTATACCGTTTGATCCAGCCACAGTTGAGCAAACCAAGGCCGAATTCGTCCGTCGGGCAGGCGTCAGCTCTTGGGATGACTTTATTTTAACCAAGGAGGCGCGTGAGAAGCTCATGGAATCCTTTCAAAATACGCTGGGCGATCTGGCCAAACTGTTCCTCGAAAATAGCAACGGCCCTTTTCTGCTGGGAAAACAGGTCAGCTACGCAGACTTTATCGTTGGCGCCTGGCTGCGGATGGCTCAGGTGACTTTGCCCAAGCAAGAGTGGCAAGAGTTGCGGCTTTGGCATGGTGGTATATTTGGGCAGCTGCATGATGCTCTGGACATATACGCTGGGATCAAATAAAGCGCTACGGCCCATACTTCTATGCGGAGTTGTATAGGCGACATGTAGGGTTGAGTGAAGACTGGAACGCAAGATTGTCCACAAGGGCTAGATGGAGGGACCGATTAGTGGTTTGCAACTGCATATCATAGTTGATGAATACAATGAATGCAACATACGAGCGGAAATAATTATACATAGACGGTCTCGAGAGGTAGAAGAGATCTTCTGGGACATTTATTACGCGCATGCGACACGATCGAGATGGAAATTCTCACTTCGATGGTTTAACGCGCGCCCGTATTTTAGTTCTTAAATCGCTGTCACCGCAGGATGATTGATGCTTTGTCCTCCGATTAATAAGCCAACAGCTTGGTCACTCAGCCGACATATACAAAGCCAGATATTTAGCTTAAGACTATGATTTGAGAAATTTTCCATTTCATTATATACAGAATTATCAAGGGTTGTAAGAACTACGCATCGACGAATATACACTTGGCAAATTTGGGTGCTTTTCGCCAAAGCACCACGCGATTCTACTTTGTGTGTCTATTCAGATTCTCAAATTGCGAAACTCATACCGGGGCTCTCAAGCCTCTAAAGCCTTTGATACAAATATGGTATAAATATGCGATCCTTTCTGTATTATTTGAATTTTAGTATTCTAATTTAAAAATACAAAATCGTCGGCGGGCCGCGCTGATCGTCGGACGTCGTCTTTAATTACAAAGCCCAGAATTAGCACCTGAACTACTATACAAGGGCTCTCTGCACACGACAATAGCCTGGTTAACATTCTCTTCACCATGCCATATTAGGACACCTAAGTCGTCATATTTTGGGGATTATACGATCAGATCTGCATAAAGTGCATGGGATGTGGCAGATGATTATCGCCAATACGATAAATGTACTATCAACATCAACTGCCACTGTTACCACATACGCAACCGCCGCGCTGACTAGCTATACTACCACAACAGAAACAGTCATTACAATTACGACAGTTATTCCACCCATCGCTACTCAATACGTCTATGAAGATGTTACTTATAGCAGAATTGCCCTCCCCAGCAACAATTGCATTTATAACGAATATTATAATTACCTGGAAGTTGATAATGACCCGACGAATAACTACCAGGCTGGAGTGCGACAATGCGAAGACTTGTGCACTTCAGATGCTAATTGCCAATTCTGGTTCTTTCTCCATTATGATCCAAGCCTTTCCAGAGGCTACAATGGAGCTGATTGCATTCTGGATAACCAGCCATACAACCCGGCGTTCTTACAATGTGGCTATGTCGCTAACTATAATGCGGCTTACAATAAAAACCCTAGATCATAAATATGTCGTGACTACGTGTATCTAATAGCGACTATATACTGTTGATCACGATTATGGGAAATAAGAAGAGTGAGCGGATAGAACATACGTCTAGTTCCCTATATCAGCTGTTCAGGTTGCCTGTATCCAAACAAGAATTAGATGACTATAAATATAATATATATTAATTGACTTTGCTGACATTGGAAGCCAGATGGAAAGTTCGAATAGACGATTAAATTGTTTATAAAATTGTCCATTGAATGCATCGTTTGGAATTAGCTACTTGGGCATATTCTCCGATTTGTTAGATTACCTCTCAAAGAGAAAATAAATCTGACCGGAATATTTCTATTAAAACGAAATGCTGCTACAGTCATCCATAGACCTGGCACGGAATAAGGCATTAGAGAATCAGCAACCTTGACCGACCGCCCTCATATTGTAAATTTCTGGGTACTCAGCAGAGACCCTTACAGCATAAGCAATATTTAACACGATAAGGGTACCGAGGGCTTAGAGGGTTAGCTCCATAAGCCCAGAGACGAATCGAGTAATATAAGTAATATATATATGCCGCTTGGGATCTAAGGAACGAATCTATTCTCTAGTTGAAGCTGTTGATAAACATCGGCGACAGACAAAGGAAGTTAGGTATCGTGTTTTCGCCGCTTAAAGATTGATTGGCATGGTATTTTCTGGTGACTAGTATAAAATTTGCACCTCACATTACTCATTTGGACGATAAAATGACAAACAGAATTCGGAAGGGGTAATTTTAAAAAGCATTCGACTTGAGTGTAGAAGGCCTAAACATCTTTACGTAGCAGGTGTATAATATTAAAAAAAGGTCTACTCGCAGAGGTCCATCTATGATACAACTAAGGGTGAGCATATATGAAAAGAATATGGTCCGAATGGTAAGTATTGTATTCAAGATGAAAGTCTGAGCTAATATAACATTTTAATCTTAAAGGGTACGCAATAGATGTTCTCTCCTAACGCGTCTATTCTGATCTGCCTTGCTTAATCTGGTCTATCACTGAGTTTATATCCATAAGATCCCAAACGTCAGAAAACTTTCCATCTTCTAGTCGATATAGAGTAAACTGTGACGTAGTCACACGACGTCCTGTTGGCTCGATTCCCCGAAAACTGCCTTGATGAGTACCAGTGGCGCTCAAATGCAGTGCTAGATAGCCGTTTTCGATAGTCAGATGTCGAATCGTCCAGCGCCAGTCAGGAAATGCAGCGACTATGGGCTTGAACTGCGCTGTAACTTCAGATGGGAACCACGGCTTGTCATTGATATTGATTGGCGACGTATAAAATGTCTCCATTGCATTAAAATTATGCGCATTGCAGTGCTCAATGTAGGTCAAGTATAGGGACCGGTGCTCTTCGTTTGCTACAGTACTAGCAGCTGTAGAAGCCGATGGTGGTTCTCGGCTGGCCATTGTAAAGGTAGATATAAAGTTAGAACAAAGTGTTTCTTTTGAAGTATGCTCAATGCTACTTATGAATAGGTATTCTTTAAATCCAATTATAATCTGAAGATATTAAGAAATTGTAGTAAGTGAATGTTAGGTACCAGAATATATAATATTTACACCTGCGCACTGATAAATGGAAAAATAAAACTTTGCGAGCACATACCGAAGCAAATCAGTTCTAATGGAAGCACTTGGCGAAAATTTGTAAGGATGTTATCAATATAACGCATTATAAATCAGAGGCGGCTCGTCGCCATTACAAGAGCTGAATAAAAGTTACATAAGCTTGTTTTAAAGTATACTTCACCGATGAGGCTAGGTCAGCTCATAGACTTGACAGCATATCGGAGAATTATGTGAGTTTGCTTCAGAGAGCCAGGTTTGGGTCTTGCTGGTAGCTAATAATATAGCTGTGGTTTTCGGCGGCGTTTCTGAGTAAAATAAATTGATGCATCTATTCCAGATTGCTAAATGCCGAACGCCAAAATTCGGTACTAGAGAAATACCAAAGATCGAGTCACAGCACCTAGCTCTATATAATTGGCAGTTGAAATAAGGGTACCATGCATTCTATGGAAAAATAAGCCCAACACTGGCAAAGGGGTCGTTATAAGGTTAGATAAAAACCAATATAACAATAACAGGGCTGTAGAGTAATTTGTGAAATGTTGAAGTTCTTTTTATTACTTTTAGTAGCTCAGTGATAGAAAGGGATTTACCAAGTGAGCCTGGAGTGGGGCGGGGGGGCGGGGGCTTGCAATGTGGTTGTGCTGCTGATAAACAAACCACATCAATTATTTCAACGAGATTGAGATTTTCCGGAACAAATTTAGGCTAGTTGAATTCAAATACATCATTTATATTTATCATACTGATTTTTCTAGTATATACAAAGATTGATATATATATGTAAAAAGCTATCAAGTGCTAATGGTTGGTTCCCATGTTTGCCTAATTAAGGCACTGGGAGTAGTAGTCGTTTTGCTTTTTACAGGTGGCTGGGGGCTGACACGCTGTAGGCCCTGTCCACCCAACGCCTCCACACTGGCCATAGAGTGATTGTGTCCCACTGCCGGTTGGTGCTGACGATGTTGATGTGGATGGTGGCCGGCTTGAGCTGCTACCAGGTGGCGGGGGCGAGCCGGGGTCGCCCAGGCCAACAGGCGTGGGATCCGTCTCTTGCTGTTCGACGCAGAGGCAGGTTCCCCAGTCGGAATTGGCCTGGCCTGGGCAAGCGACTGGCTCGAAATCAACAACCACATTATCTCCAAAAATCTGGCTCTGTGCCATGATGTCGAAATGGTAGCTATAACCGTACTGGTTGGTACCTCCGACTGTTGGGCACCACTGCGCGTTTCCGTTGTTAGGACACAGGTTTGTCACCATTACAATGATGCTCTGGCCCGCAACGCCACCCGTACCGCAAGAGGAGCAGGGCGCCTGTCCCGTGGAGGTCAAGTTGTAGCATTTACCGCAGCCCGCGCCACACCACGACGCACCAGCCGTGTCGTAAAGAGCCTGGGAGCCGGCAGCCGTGTAGACCCCGCTACTAATTCCAAGCTACCGACAGAATGCAAATTAGAAATACAAGGGATTATTACGGAGCAGTGTAGGCCTAGATAGGGTGAAGGCTCACCTGCCAGGGGAAATTGGCGCCATTAGCAGCGCCGCAGCCACATGCACCCTCCTGCCCATCAAAATAGCGCTAGATTTCCAGTTAGTTGCTGTTAGACATGACTGACTTATAAGAAAGTGTACTTGCGGTGGTTGTAGCCTTAAACGCGGCAGCAGAGCCCGCAATAATGGAGCCGACAAACAGAGAGACCTTCATATTCAATAGCTGGAACTAAACTGCAATACAGAGGCAGATTGTATTATTAGAGCGTATTGCAACATTCAAGATGAGCAACATCAACAAAAGGCCGCCCAATAATTTATATAGATCAGTTGATAAATAGGGGCTATGCACACCACCCCTTTTCTAATTTCCCGAGCGTGCTGGCTCCGAGCGGTAATTTATATATAGCATAATAGTCCGGCTGCAATATACTCAAAACGACCTGCATGCTTTATATATTTAAATATAATTGAAAATGGTAATAATCTCTACTTTTTTTGTTGCTCTATGTAAGAAGTATGATTAGCTGCTAGAATAGATGGAACTACCTTGATCATATGGAGGAACTGCTACCAGTCATTCTATTGAATAGAGTAGCGGTGTAAGGGTATTTCACCGCTAGTCTCCGAATCATAACGTATATGCGCCCATTTTCATCTATTTCAGAATGGATTCATGGAGTATATCGCATATTATATTGAAGTATATCTATTTCACCATGGGGTACGCCGCTCCCTCTAAATTTCTTAATTGTAAACACTAAGAAACAAAATTTAATTTATATAAGTTATATATCGAATCTTACTACTCCTGTATTTGTTCAGTTATAGCTTATTCTTTTGGAGTTTTATGTAAATACATCTTAGCCTGTAATCCTTCGGCTGTATTGTGGCAGGCTGTATTGTGTCAGCCGGTACGGAGATTTCCCGCGGCTGTATCCTCAGGCTATATATGCCCCGGCTATATATATTTTGAAGATTGCAGGTTCTTAAGCGGCTTCAGCAAATCACACGCTTCATATATTATAATGCACCCATCTCGTTGATATGTAGTCCTAAAATTTGCCGCACTATTTACACAAACAGAACTCGATGCGTAAAACATAAGTTTTCTATACTTAATAACAGTTTAAGCATATCTTTTGACAGTTATTAAAGCTCAGAAACGCACTACTATGTTGGTAATTCTCTAGCCACCGAAAATAGCGCAATGGAATACTGAGTAAGTGCTTGGATAATTAATGGCGAGCTTTACTATCTGCATTCTCGCATGTTATCTATGAAATTATGCTATATAGCCAAACAATAACTCGCACCCCCGAAGAAATAAGTACTTCTACCAATCCGACAGCAGTTTCATGAATTAGACGCCTAATATTGATGTGCAAACTCCGTCAAGAAACTCTCTAAGCTGTTTCAAGTCGTAAGAATCCGACCCGGAAATTTCGAGAGACCAGTGATCTTTTGCAGGTTTAACAATAATAAAAATGTCATTTGTTTGGACCAAGCCAGGCTTGGCAACGACATTGAGCTGCGGCCCGTGACCAGAGAAAAGAGCTGGACTTTCATCGATATTCTGAAACTGAACAATGCAGTTGTATCGCCGTAAGCTTGGGGTCCAATCTGTGCAGTTCTGTAGAAGATTCTTGGACCCTGCAGCTTCATATGCAACGCTGCGATGACGTTGGCTCTGAACCTGGCTGATGATGTCTTTCAGTAATGTCTCTTGCTGGATCCTTGCCCGAATGGGAACTATATTCAAGCATGGCCCCATAATGTCTTTTAGCTCTGCGCTGAGAGATGAGCGACCTGAAACAATAAGCCCAAATATCAGATCCATTGAGTGTGTAAATTTAGCGAGAGCATGTGCACACGCGGCGATGAATACCGTGGCGGAAGTCGTACGATCAATTCTCCCTGGTGCTGGGATAGTTCGGCTCAGCCGCAACACCTTTCCCGTGGAATGTTCTAAATTACGGGGCGTGGGCATTTGCAAGGGCTGAGACTTTTCGAGAAAGCTTTTCCAAAATGGGAAAGACTTCTCCTCTAGGTATTGGATATGCTTGATGTATCGCGAAAATTGTGGAACTGACGGTGGAAGTTGATGGGACAAGAGAGCTGAGAGGGTGGCTAGTAGCGGACCAAGACTCAGTCCGTCGTATTGTGCGTGGGCTATCCTTATGGTCAGTCGAACAGGACCCTGGGCCGACCTCTGGACATGAAACATTGTGAAAGGTCTTCCGAGTTGCAATGGCTGCGAGAGTATTCTTGAATGAAGCTGTGAAGATTCGAAGTCTCTTTCTATCGGATGGATACACACAGGGACTTTTATCGCATCCGAAATGACGTGGAAGAAGGTGCCCTCATGCCGAATAAAAATGGCGCGGAGGATATCGAATCTGTCCCATAATATTGAACATGCTGTGACTAGCTCCAAGTCTGTCATATCGCCGGGGAAATTAAAATACATCGCTGCACAGCTCAGGGGAGTTTTTCGCATTGCCATTTCGATAAAGTCCGCTTGAACAGTAGTGACGGGATATACATCAGTAAATGATATGATATCAGGGTCTAAGAGTTTCGGAACAGTTTCCAGCAGGGTACTGATAGAAAGTGCGCTGCCATCACCGAGAAGAGAAAATGGTAACGGGGCTGTATCATCAGCAATGCTGCTACCATCCTCTTCATCCGAGCTTTCCAAGTGGATAAGCTCAGAGAGGCTCGATGACGCCAAGATGTCTGTAATAGTCAACGACAGACCCTGTTCTCGGGCCGCTACCACCAGCCTCATTGCCTGGATAGAATCGCCGCCGACTGTATAAAAACTGTCATCGAGGTATATGTTTGATGCATCGATGTCCAGAATTGACGCCCATAGGCCTTGCATTTGCTTTTCTGCAACTGTGGTAGGTAGACGCTGTTCTTGGCTCCTCTTTGGGTCAAGTGCTGCCAGCTCTTCCGTTGTGAGAGCATTCCCGATTGTTTTGAGCACTTTGCGGTCTATTTTCCCTGTTACGGTTGTAGGAATGGCAGTAATAGGTATAAAGATCGAAGGAATCATATATGACGGAACTACTTTAGCCAAACTCTGCCTTGTTTTGCTTGCTATATCGGCAGCTTGTGCTTGCGGCTGATTAGTCTCGGGCATGCTGATAAATATCGCTAATATAGCGCTGCCTTCGCGTGGATTTATTATCTCAGCGACAATTCGCACGTCTTGATCTTTAGGAAGCAATTGTTGAACGTGATACTCAACCTCACCAAGTTCCAGTCGCTGGCCATGGATTTTTGCTTGTGAGTCCTTACGACCAACAAAAGTTAGAGTACCATCTGGCTGATAACGTACTATATCTCCTGTCTTGTAAAGGCGCCCCCTTCGACCAGATATTCCCAATTCTGGTAACCCCTTGAGTAGCCAAGATGGATCATGAATAAACGCGGCTGAAGTGCGTTCTTCGTCATTGAGATATCCTTGACCAACCAATGGACCCTCTAACCATAACTCTCCTTCGACCCCAATAGGAACAAGGTAGCTACCATTGCTGGGATCGACCACCCAAGTTCTTTGCCCGATACCTTTGCCAATTGGAACAGCAGAGCCTGAAATGATCTGATTAACGTTGGCTACTGTCGCACAAATAGAACACTCTGAGGGTCCATATGCATTCAATAGCGTGGGTACCCCCTTGAAACGGGTGATATCGGACGGAGACATTGCTTCACCAGCCAATAACAAAACTTCTAGTCCTGACATTGCTACTGGATCTATAGTCCGAGCAACTGAAGGGGTCAAAGAGACGTGTGAAATTTGATATCGACGGAGGCAACCTGCCAAATCGTTTCGCATTTCTGCCTGAGAGCCTACACAAAGACAGCCTCCATTGCAAAGAGCAAACAGCATACAAGACCAAGACATGTCGAACGCATAAGACGCAAAATCCAGTACTCGACTTGTCGGGATAAAGTCCAGGCGTTCTGTCTGATGGCGTATTGCACTAGCGAAATTTTGGTGCGATACTGTAGCTCCCTTAGGTGTTCCGGTACTACCAGAGGTAAATACAACATAGAGTAAATCCGTTGGTTTTGCTTTTGTTGCTGGAGGCGGTAGTTGAAGGTCATTTGTGAAGATATCATTACTAAGGATGTCATCAAAAAATCTTGTGACATCTAATAGTTGTATTCCAGCAACAGCTTCCTGCAGTCGGTAGGCCAGTGCTTTGTTCGCAGCAGAAGAAAGTATGGCCTTTGGCTGTATCTGTCGTACAATCGACTGAAGCCGGTCTTCTGGCTGGTTGGTGTCTACCAAAAAGCAAGCTGCACCTGTCTTCCAGACGGCGTACGCAGTAACTGCTGTCCACATTGACTTTTCAAAGCAAAGAGGTACTATTACATTTGGCCCAATGCCCATTGTTGTTAAGCGGAGCGATAGACTGTACGCCAATGACTCCAATTCCATATAAGTAAGTTCACCGTCCCAAGCACATATCGCCGGCGCGTATGGCTGTTTTTGTGCTATATCTGAAATTATCTCATGTATACAGACCTTGACTGTTTCAGGCACAGATGCGTTCCAATTCCAAACCGTTTCTAGATCGCTTTGGCCAATTAAGCTCAAATCTCGAAGTAAAGTCTTTTGGTGGGTTTCCTCGCATAAAAGTCGGATAATATGCTCAAACTGGTCTTGCATTCTTATAATTCTTTCATTGTCTATCACGTTTGAATCGTAAATGAGTTTTATAGATAGTCCGTGAGGATTGAGCTCGCAGACTACCTCTAGAGCATAGGTGGATGACACGTCGACTCCTTGCTGGGTCCGAGGATTTTCAAGAGGTTTGAAGATGCTGGCCTGGTCACCTGAGTTTGCTGGTTGCACAACGAGCAAAGTTTGAAACTCGTAGCTGTTCCCTGTATCTTGTTTTATTCTGCGGATATTTTGAAGGCCCATCTGCTCAAAAGGTATCGAGTCTACACTCTGTTGCTGTATTTGTGCTTGTAACTCTTGGACAGTTATGTCTGATTCTTCTGGAAACACTATCCGGACTGGCACTGTAGCTATGGTTGGACCAGCTATATGTTCTACTCCTGGTATTGCGGCTTGCCGGCCAGTAACAGTGCAGCCAAAGACGACATCATTTGAATTTGTGTATAATGCTTGCAGTAGTGCCCACGCAGTCCGAATAAGCGTGGCTGGCGTTATATCTGTATCCGGCCAAGTGATATTGTTGATTCCCGCGTAGTGTACTTTATCCGTTGAAGGAGCATAACTTGGCAAGGGCAGCTGAGGGAAGACAGCTGCTTGGGATCCATCAAAGTATTCTTTCCAGAAATCGAGAGCAGCTGATCCGCTTATATCATAAATATGCGAGATAAATCGTTGGAATGGGACATGCTGTGCTCTTTTCTCATCACGATATGCCTTGTCAATTGCATCTAGTACCATTGAAACAAGGATGTTATCGTATAGTGCGTGATGTATGGTCCACGAAAAGAGAACTCCATGTTTATCATCTCTCAATAATCTGAACCGGCTAAGTCTTGTTCCTAGTCCCATGATACCTGAAGCTGAGAAGCCAGCTAAGTCATCTGAACTGTTTTCATCTTGCCATTGCACTGGCTCGTCGACGATGGACTGAACAAGGCCCTGCCCAGGAAGGTTAATAACTCGTGTCCGAAGAATCGGCATTTCTGTTGATACATTTTCACAAGCCTGCATAAATCTTCGTAGATCTATGTCGGATTGGAGAATAAATTCGATATTTGCAATGTAATTGCCACTTCGCTTCTGTGTCATTGCTAAGAGCCCTTCTTGCAGCGGCGTGCATGGTAATACATCCTCGATTTGACTACTTGAAACGCCACAGAGCGATGCTGCTTGCAGCTGAGCAAACTCAGACGTGATTCCATCTTTGAGAAGAGAGAAAGGAGCTATTATTTCCTCGTTGAAGGTTTTGTTATTCCACTTCAAATGCTTGGCTTGATCACATAATCGGGGGTGCTTAAAAATATCAGCAACAGTCAGAAGCATGCCCTGTTCTCTTGCTGCTGCGACAAGCCTCATAGCTTGAATTGAATCGCCAATACGTAGAAAGCTGAGGTTTGCATCAATATGAGCAGAATCAATACTCAATATCGATGCCCATAGTTGGCGCAGACGTCTTTCTCCGGAAGTAAGCGGCGTTTTTGTCTCTTCCGGCTGTTGTGATATGTGTAATGCAGCGATATCTTCCATAGACAGTCTGTTTCCCATTTCGCGCAGTGCCTTTCTATCAGTTTTCCCAGTTGCTGTCATTGGAATAGCGGTAAGTGGCATAAATAAAGCCGGGATCATATAAGACGGAATCTTATCCGAAAGTCGGTTGTCCAAATTCGCTAATGTTATTGGAAAATCTGTATTTTTTTGACCGCAAGATTTGAGATGGATGAATGCGATCAATATTTGCCCGGTCGAATTAGAAGGAGTAACCACTTCAGCTATAACTTGAATATCGCCATCGCTTGGAAGTAGCTTCCTAACATGGTACTCAACCTCTGTAAGCTCTACGCGCTGGCCTCGGATTTTGGCTTGAGAGTCTTTTCGTCCTATAAAAATAAGTTCTCCATTTGCATTATATCGCACTAAATCCCTTGTTTTATATAGACGGCCGCGCCTCCCTGGTACTCTTCCTGAGCCTTGTAGTAGCCAAGTGGGATCTTCAATGAATGCCGCTGAGGTCTGCCCGCTCTGGTCATTGAAATACCCACAACCCACTAGTGGACCTTCAAGCCATAGCTCCCCTTCAATACCGATAGGCACTAAGCGGCTTCCCGTTTCTTGGTCGACAACCCATGTTCTTAATCCACGTCCCCTACCAATTGGAGGCTCAGTCTTGTTGTCAGCAGTTATAAGTGAAACAGTACTGCATGGAGTACATTCTGCAGGTCCATAAATATTCACAATCTGTACATTATCCAGTGAAGAGAAATACTCGGCATCAATCGGACTCAGAGCTTCTCCAGCTAGAGCAAGAACGCTAAGGCTTGACAGGCTTCGTAAGTCAACTGACCGTGCAAGAGATGGAGTCAGCTGGACATAGCTAACTTTGTATTTCTGAATGCAAGCTGGAAGGTCATTTTGTATCTCTTCTTGTGAGCCAATGCAGAGGCACCCACCAGTATAAAGGGTGAATATAAAGTTGAACCAAGACATATCGAAAGCATAGGAGGCAAAATCAAGTACCCTACTTCCAGGCCTGAAGCCGAGTGTCTCTACTTCTTCTTTTATGGTAGAAGCAATATTTTGATGAGATATCAAGACACCTTTTGGTAAGCCTGTACTGCCCGAGGTGAATACAGCATATAACAAGTCGGAGGGCTGTATAGCCGCATGCTCTAAACGCTGAGGCTGAGGGGTTTCGGTGTCCATCAAATCATTGAGGAATGCTGTGGTAATGATCTCTACCTTGGTAGATGGATCGGCTAGCTCTGAAGCGATATCTTTATTTGTAGCAGATGCGAGAATAACTTTGGCTTGGACCTGTTGTACTATGCCTTTTAGTCGATCCTTTGGTTGATTGATATCCAAAGCAACAGAAGCTGCTCCAAGCTTCATGACTGCAAGCATAGCAACTGGTGTGAGGACAGATTTCTCGAAGCAAAGTGGTACTACAGTACTGGGTCTAACGCCCTCTCTCATTAGATGCGCTGCAAATCGCGATGACAGTAAGTCAAGCTCTCTGTATGAAAGCTGCCCGTCCCACGCATGTATGGCAGGCGCATTGGGCTGTTTGCGCGCCGTTTCAACCAATAGGTCATGAACACACTGTTTTTCATTTGGAGGCGAAACAGCAGAATTCCACTTCCAAATATCTTCTATGTCTTGCTCACTAGCAATTTGAATCTCGTTCAATTTTATCACCTGCTGGCTTGAAGCGCATACTAGGCGCAATATGTGCTCAAATTGATTCAATATTCGCTTAGCTTCTTGAGTTTTGACTATTCTTGAATCAAAACTTAACATAATAGCAAGTCCTTCATCCTGTAAGATGCAAACGAGCTCTAGTGCATATGTGGAAAATGCACTGGCTTGGCTGCTGCCTTGTTCGGTCATGACAGCAGGCTTGAATATTGCATTCGGGATCTGCTCTATTTCCGATGGCTGGATGACAAGCAATGTTTGGAAGCCACATCCTTGCTGTGCTTCTGGGCTGACCTTGCGTATCTCTTGAAGGCCAATATGCTCATATGGTATGGACTCAATTGACTGTCGCTGCATCTCTTCTAAAAGACATGATACCTGGGCATTCGGATCTAGCATGGCGCGCACAGGCACTGTGGCGATGAGGGGCGCTGCGATTTGCTCCACGCCTGTAACTGGTATTTGCCTTCCTGTTACAGTAGCGCCAAATACAACATCATCCGAATTAGTAAAGATTCCCTGGACCAAAGCCCAAGCAGTCTTAACTGCAGTAGAGGCTGTAATATTTGTTTTGGGAAAGCTAAAATGTGTAATTTCGCGTTGAAGGAGACTATCTGCTCGAGGTATATTCTCCAGGGATGAGAAATGAGGAAATATGGTTGGGCGAGAACCTTCAAACTGACGTCTCCAGAACTGAATTGCTGCAGTACTACCCATCTCCTGGATGTACTGAATGTATCTCTGCAGTGGAACCGTCTTTATATCTTGTTCTCCATTATACGCCTTCAGGATTGCATTCAACATGATGGCGAATGACCAGCCATCGTACAAGGCATGGTGAATAGTCCATGAAAATTGCGTAGTGGTACCTTCATGATGTAATCCAAATGAATTGAGCCTTGTACCAAGTCCTATACGATCTTGTTGCAAATTCCACTGCATAGGTTCGTCCACTACTACCTGGACAAGACCCTCTCCCGGCAGGTCGATGATTCGCGTTCGAAGGATCGGCAAGGAATCTACCACACGCTCACAAGCATTCTTGAATCTTCTTATATCTACTTCTGGCTCAAGTTTATAAACGTTTTGAGAGATATAGTCCCCAGAATGCTTCTCGGTCATGGCTAGAAGTCCTTCTTGCAACGGCGTGCACGGAAATATGTCTTGAATCTGCGTAGTCTGCACGTTACAAAGAGATGCCGCTTGCTGCGCGAGCGTGGAGCGACTGGCGCTTTCACTGAGAAGTGAGAAGGGTGGAACGTCCGTGGTGATAAGTTCACCTTGTTCCTTCATTAATTGCGCCAAGTCGGATAGCTCAGGCTGTTCAAAAATATCCGCTACCGTCAAGGCCAAACCTTGTCCTCTGGCTGCTGCAACAAGTCGCATTGCTTGGATTGAGTCTCCTCCGATTCTTAGAAAACTATCATCAGCGCTGATGCTTGCTGCATCAATTCCAAGAACCATCGACCATAGAGTTTGGAGCCTCTTTTCTGACATCGATTGAGGCTCTCTATACGGCTTCTGCCTTTGTGGTTGCAATGCTGCAAGCTCTTCAAGAGTTAGCTTACTAGCAATTTCTCGCAATGCCCTTCTATCTGTCTTCCCAGTTCCTGTCATAGGCACCGTTGCAACAGGGATAAAAGCTGATGGAATCATGTATGACGGTATTTTCTTCGATAGCTGCTCTTGCAACGGCCCTGCTAAAGCTGAGACTTCTGCTCTTAGCCTTTCATCTGCTCCTACCGCCATGCCAAAGTCTTCAAGGCAGATAAACATGACCAACAGAGCATTGTCGCTAAATTTTGGAAGTATTATTTCCGCAATAATGCGCACATCGTCACCGGTTTGGAGGAGGTGTTGTTGCGCGTGGTATTCCACTTCACTGAGCTCGACGCGCTGGCCTCTTATTTTAACTTGGGAATCTTTGCGGCCACAAAAGATTAGTGTGCCATCAGAATCGTACCGTACTAGATCTCCAGTCTTGTAGAGCCGTCCTCGTCGGCCAGATACACCAGGTGCCCCGCTCAATAGCCAAACTGGATCTTCCTCGTATGTAGCTAGTGTTTGTCGGTTATCAAGATACCCTTGGCCGACTAGAGGACCTTCAAGCCAGAGTTCTCCTTCAGCTCCAATAGGAACTAATTTTTGACCGCTTTTTGGATCAACAATCCAAGTAACCTGTCCATGTCCCTTGCCAATCTGTGGCGTTGATTTGTAGTCCGTAATAACAGCCGCTGTGCTGCAGGGAGTACACTCCGAAGGACCGTAGATATTCACGATTCTACCTACACCAGCACAACGGGTAACGTCAGAAAGTAACAGCCCTTCCCCTCCAAATGCCAGGACATCTAATTGAGAAAGGACTGCTGGGTCAATAGTCCTCGCTAGCGAGGGTGTGAGAAACGCGTATGAGATTCGGTATCGTTGCAGGCAGCTGGCTAAATCATTTTGTATTTCGTTCTTTGGCCTAATGCAAAGGCATCCTCCCGCATAAAAAGTAAAGAGATAGTTTGTCCATAGCATATCAAAGGCATAGGAGGCAAAGTCAATTACGCGGCTTGTTGAGTTGAAACCAAACACTTTCATTTGGTGTTTCATGGCGCTTGCGAAGCTTTTATGCGACACTCTCGCCCCTTTAGGTACGCCTGTGCTACCTGAAGTAAATATAATGTATAGAGAATGGAATGAACGCCCTAAGGTTTTCCAAGCGTGTAAATCTGCAGTGTCTCCCGCAGTAGGATGTAAAAGTTCAATCGTCTCTTTGCAGACGATATTTACTTGCATTGCTGTTTCACCTAACCGAGATGCTAGTGTTGCGTTCGAGATAGAAGCAAGAATAACTCTTGGCTGAACTTGGCGGATGATGGCTTTCAGTCTCTCTTCTGGCTGACTGCTGTCCATTGCAACTGAAGTTGCCCCAGCTTTTAAAACGCCAAGGATGCTCACGGGCATCCACATGGATTTCTCGAATAATAAAGGCACGGGCATATTTGGTTCAATTCCAGCCTGTATGAGCTGAATTGCAACCAGATTAGAGAGGTAGTCAAGCTCCTTGTATGTTAACGTTCCATCCCATGCATCGACTGCTAAAGAATTGGGATGTTTAGCTATTGTTTCGGCAACGAGGTCATGGACACATGCTTCCAGAGTCTCCGGAACTGTTGCGTTCCACTTCCAGATGTTTTGTAAATCCTGTGTAGTTATGAAATCAATGGCATCGAGCTTTGTTTTTGTTTGCTCTTCCGCGCATACCAGCCGTAAGACATGTTCAAACTGCTCTGCTATCCTCTGCACACGGTCGGCCCCTACGACCGTTGAATCAAAGCTCAGGCGTATTTTAACGCCTTGATCTTGAAGCTCACAGATAATGAGCAGAGGGTATGTACCAAGGTTATTTAACCAAGCTTCATCATCGGGTATTGTCTCAAAGAGCTTGGTCGGTAATTGGCTTTGACCTTCTGGCTGGATAACAAGCAAAGTGGAAAAGTCGCAGGCATATTCTGATTCCTGACTTACTCGGCGAATTTTTTGGAGGCCCATTTGTTCGTAAGCCAGACAATCTATTGCCTGCTGTTGTACTTGGCGTAGAAATTCGCCCACTGTCTGTACACTGGGGTTCATGACTATTCGCACTGGAACTGTAGCAATAGTTGGTCCTGCTATCTGTTCAATGCCAGGAACTGGTAGCTGTCTACCAAGAGCAATAACACCGAACAAAGTGTCGTTTGAGCCTGAGCAAGAACCTTGTACAAGAGCCCAAGCGGCACGAATAGCTGTAGGTGCTGTGATATCAGTCTCAGGCCACTGAATGTTGATGATTTCTCGGTCAATAACAGCAGCGATTCGAGGTTGCCGCGCTGAAGGGCGAGGCGGGAAAGGTGATGAATGAAGACCTTTAAACTGAGCTTTCCAGAAGTCACTCGCTGCTCTGCTGTCTGTATTTTGGAGATGGCGGATAAATGCTTGAAAGGGGGTAGTCGAAAATTGCGTTTTGCCTTCATATGCACTAGCGATAGCGTTGAGTAAGACGGGAAATGTCCAGCCATCATAAAGAGCATGGTGAATCTCCCACGAAAAGCGGATGGAGAAGTCTTCGTCGATAGTTAGGCGGAATTGCGTGAGCTTCCTCCCGAGTCCAGTGCTTCTCACTTTGTTGGTCTGCCACTCCATGGTTTCATCAACAATTACTTGTACTAGCCCTTGGTCAGGCAAATCCACGATACGAGTTCGTAAAATAGGAAATGCACCAAAAACAGTTTCGCATGCCTTCTTGAATCTGTTTATATCTGTGCCTGGTCGTAATATATATTCGTTCTGAGAGACATAGTCACCGAATTCCCTTTCAGTTAAAGCTAACAGCCCCTCTTGTAGTGGTGTACAGGGGAAAACGTCTTGGATTCGAGCTGATTCAACTCCGCATAATACTGCTACAGCGCGCCGAATTTCATCCTCGCTGAGCTCTTTGTTGAGCATGGAGAATGAAATTATTTTGTCCTCTGCCTCGGCATGCTTCGCTGTTGTTGCCACTTGAGCAAGCTCCCAAAGTTGGGGATGCTTGAAAATGTCGGCTACTGTAATAGATAGGCCTTGTTCTCTTGCTGCTCTGACGAGCTTGATAGCTTGAATCGAATCACCGATGCGAAGAAAGCTATCGTCAATGCCGATCTGAGAACTATTAATCTCAAGTATTTCTGCCCATATATGTTGCATTTTCTTTTCTGTCAGTGTGCGTGGTTCTCGTTTTTGTTGCTGTGTTTGTTGACCAAAGGCGAATACTTCTTCTATTGTCAGGCTGCTTCCAATTTCGCGAATTGTTTTCCTGTCTGTCTTTCCAGTTGTAGTCATTGGAAAAGTATCCAACGGTATAAACGCCGATGGAATCATATACGAAGGAATGATATTGCCAAGAGCGCCTCGTAGTTTCGCTATCTCGCCCATAATTTTACCTTCTTCGTTCTTATTACCTACCGTCAGGAATGCAATTAGCACCTGGTTTGAGCCGTCGCGCGGAGTTACAATCTCAGCCACAACTTGCAGATCTTGATATTCTTGTAAAGACCTTTGGATATGAAGCTCAACTTCACCAAGCTCCAACCGCTGGCCACGAATCTTGGCTTGCGAATCCTTACGGCCGATAAAGATCAATGATCCGTCAGGGTTATATCTCACCAAGTCACCTGTTTTATAGAGGCGACCTTGCCTACCACGCTGCCCTGGTGCTCCGTTCAATAGCCAAGGCGGATCATTGACGAATGAAGTTGCGGTTCGCTCATCATCAAGATACCCACGGCCAACTAATGGGCCTTCTAACCAAAGTTCTCCCTCAACACCGACAGGGACAAGGTGGCTTGGATCCTTAGGATCAACAATCCATGTACACTGCCCAATTCCCTTCCCAATTATCGGCAATCCTGAATTATCCTGCCTAAGATCTGCCGCTGTAGCACAGACACTACATTCTGCAGGACCATAAGCATTGATGAGATTTCTAACTTTAGCGCAACGCTCGATATCGGAAGCCTGTAATCCTTCACCAGCAAGGATTATGGTATCTAGAGTAGATAAAACCTCCACATCAACTGTACGCGCAAGTGAAGGCGTGAGCTGAACAAAAGAGATATTGTACCGCTGTAAGCAGCCTGCGAGATCATTTTGCATCTCATTATAAGAGCCAATGCAAAGGCATCCTCCTATACATAAAGTGAAAAGGAAATTTGACCACGCCATGTCAAAGGCGTAAGATGCGAAATCAAGCACTCTGCTTCCTGGAGTGAACCCAAGGTGTTGACTCTGGTGCTTAATAGCGCTAGCGAAATTTTGGTGAGAAATCTGTGCTCCCTTTGGGACGCCGGTACTGCCGGATGTAAAAACTATATAGAGCAAGTCAGAGGCCCTTGCAGCTAATACGGGGGGTTGAATCGCTATTCCAACACGACCGGCATTCAATGTCTCTAACGCCGACTTGCTCACGACTTCGATATGCGCTACGTCACCAAGATGAGATGCCATTATCTCATTTTGGGCAGACGAGAGGATTATTGTCGGTCTAATTTGACCTATAATAGTCCTCAACCGTTCTTCAGGCTGATTAATGTCCATGGCAATGCAGCAGCCGCCGGCTTTCATGACAGATAACATGGCAAGGGGCATAAACATCGATTTCTCAAAGAGCAGTGGCACTGGTGTATTGCGGCCAACTCCAAGCTCTATCAGTCGTTCGGATAGATGTGTTGAAAGCTCATCTAACTCCTTGTACGAAAGCTCGCCATCCCAGGCGCATATTGCTGGAGCAGATGGTTGCCTTTTTGTAGTTTCTGCAATTATATCGTGTATACACATCTCCACAGCGTCGGGCACAGCGCTGTTCCACGCCCAGATATCTTGAAGGTCCTGCTTACAGGCGCTTTCGATATCGCCAATTGTTCTTTGAAGCTGATCTTTGGAACAAACTAGCCGTAGAAAATGCTCAAACTGTTCAGCTATCCTCTGTATTCGTTCAGCTCTAATCACTGTGGAGTCAAAATTCAAGGTTATTGAGACTCCGGAGTCATTAAGATCAAAGATCGACTCTAAAGCATACGTGGAGAATACATCTGCTTGGCCTTGAAGTTCATTTTTTGTTCTAGACGTGACAGCTTTGAGAATTGTACTCCGAGGAGTTTTTAGTTCGGCAGGCTGTATCACTAGCAAAGCTTGGAAGTTACAGCCAAGTTCCGCCTCTTGGCTAAGTTTTCGGATCTCTTGAAGACCAAAATGCTCGTACATCATAGATTCGGCGGCCTGTATCTGTATTTTTTGAAGCTGTTCTTCGAGTTGGAGAGTGGGGTCCAGTACTACCCGTACGGGGATAGTCGCGATTGTCGGTCCAGCTACCCTCTCAATTCCTATCATTGCAGCCTGCCTGCCGGCAACTGTTGCTCCAAAGACGATGTCATTTGCTGTTGTATATTTTGACTGTAAAAGAGACCATGCCATGCGAATAATTGTGGAAGGCGTGATGTCATTTGACGGCCATGTGAGATTCGTAATTACATGTTCCAATATACTGTCTACCCGAGAGACATACGATGGAGTAGGGCACACTGGAAACATAGCTGCCTCACATCCTTGGAAGTGCGTTTGCCAGTACTCTCGAGATGCTGCAAGGTCGATGTTCTGGATATGACGAATGAACGGCTGAAATGAAAGTGGCCATTGATGTCGTTCATTTCGTAATAGCAATTCTTCAAGTGTATCTAACAACAGGTGAAAAGACCACCCGTCGTATAAGGCGTGGTGGATTAGCCAGGTAAAGGTTGTTTTACCGTCGTGTTTTGTGGTGATGTTTATGGTATTAAGTCTTGTGCCAAGTCCCATGTTAGCGTCTGAGTGCTCTTCAGTCCAGTGTGCTGGCTCGTCGACGATAATTTGGACAAAGCCTTGACCAGGCAGGTACACGACCCGAGTTCGCAGGATAGGAATATTTGTAGCCATCTCCTCGAAAGCCCATCTGATGGTACCTGGATCTATCGATTGTGGGAGCTCGAATTCATTGCGTGAGATGTATTGTCCTGATTGTTTCTCAGTCATGGCTATCAAACCCTCCTGCAGCGGCGAACAGGGGAAGATATCTTGTATTTTCTCAGGCTGGATAGCACAGAGAGACGCCGCTAGCTTTATAGCCGCTCCTACATCAATTTCTGGCTGCAGAAGAGAAAAAGGCAGGACCTTATCGACTGGAGACTCATTATCGTCAAAATTGACCTTTACTACCTTGGCAAGATCACAAAGACGTGGCCGTTTGAAGACGTCTTCAACGGAGAAAAATAAGCCCCGGCTTCTTGCTATACCAACCAGTCTCATAGCCTGGATTGAGTCGCCGCCAATGCGTAAGAAGCTATGATCTGTGCTGATTTCTATAGGATTAACGCCGAGCACAGTCCCCCACAAGTTACACATCTGCTCTTCAGCTTTTGTAACGGGCGACTTTCTCTCGGCTGGTTGGTTTGGTTGGAACTCCAATAGCTTTTTCAAAGTCATCTCGCTGCCAATTCTTTTCAAGACTTTCCTGTCAATTTTTCCCGTGGTAGTCAAAGGTAAAGTTGCAATTGGCACAAAAGCTGATGGTATCATATATGACGGAAGCATCTCAGTTAAGTGTTGATCAACTTCTCCCTTAATTTTCGAAATAATAGGCTTCAGCTCGTCGAGGCGTGTATTATCCTTTACACCAGAAGCGCAAACAAACAATACCATTATTTCGCCATTTCCATCAAGGGGGACAACCACCTCAGCCTTAATTTGTATGCTACCATGTGCATCGGGTAATAGCTTGGTAATATGATACTCCACTTCGCCGAGCTCAATTCTTTGTCCTCTAATTTTGACCTGGCTATCTTTGCGCCCAGTAAAAATAAGTGCGCCATCAGCAGTATACCGTACAAGATCTCCTGTCTTGTAAAGGCGTCCTTTTCTACCAGGCTTAGCCGGAGATCCTTTTAGAAGCCAAGCGGGGTCTTGAATGAACGCGGCCGCTGTATGCTCCTCGTTGTGAAAATAGCCTTGACCAACTAGCGGGCCTTCCAGCCATAGTTCACCTTCGACGCCAATGGGCACAAGTTTTGTGTCGTCTTCTGGATCTACTACCCACGTGCACTGGCCAATACCTCTTCCTATTGGCGGCGGGCCTCTTGTATGAGTTTTTAGATTTGACGCAGTTCCACATACAGAGCATTCTGCAGGGCCGTAAGCGTTCAGAAGCTTTTTTGCAACAGAGGCGTGATCAACGTCTGTCATGGAGAGCCCTTCTCCAGCGAGAAGAAGAACATCCAGCCGCGAAAGCATGATAGGGTCGATAGTCCTGGCAAGTGATGGGGTCAATTGAACAAAAGTAATACGATATCGTTGCAAACAACCTGCGAGATCATCTCTCATTTCGCTCTGTGATCCTATGCAGAGAGAGCCGCCAGTACACAATGTAAATATAAAATTCGACCATGCCATGTCAAAGGCGTAAGAGGCAAAATCCAGCACCTGGCTCGATGAATTAAAGCCAAGCTCAGCCTGCTGGTGCTTTACAGCACTTGAGAAATTCTGATGCGAAATCTTGACACCTTTGGGAGTACCAGTGCTACCCGACGTAAAAACAACATACAATAAGTCCAACGGTGACTGTGGTACCACGTTATTTTTCGTAATATCTTGTGGAATAATTTGAAAATCAGCACTCAGAGCGTCTAACGCTGCTCTACTTATGACTTCTACCTCGGCAGAGGTATCGCTCAATCGAGTGGCTAAGCATTCATTATCGGCGGACGAGAGAATAATGTGCGGGCCAACTTGCCGTATTATCGTCCGCAGTCGTTCTTCCGGCAGGTTGATATCCAGAAGTAGTGAAGCTGCGCCCGCCTTCATAACGGAAAGCATTGCGACTGCTGTCCACATGGACTTTTCGAAGCACAAAGGGACCAGCACGTTTCCATGGACGCCTTTCTTTGCAAGATATAGTGCAAATCTTGATGCAATGCGGTCAAGCTCCGCGTACGTCAGCACTCCATCCCAGGCCCGTATTGCTATCGAATTCGGTTGTTGGGCTGCCATTTTTTCGATAATTCTGTGAATCAGGTCGTCTACCGCTTCTGGCAGCCTCGCATTCCAATTCCAAATCTCTTGTAAGTCTTCATTACTAAGGATGTTGATATCGCGCAGCTCCTTCATTCGTAGTCTTTCGTCGCAAATAATTCTTATGATATGCTCAAATTGGCCGACAATTCTCTCCAACTCTGCCCTACTAATAGTGACCGAGTCAAAGCTGATGCTCACATGTAAGCCATCTTCTAAGAGAGTGCATATAAGCTGCAGAGCATATGAATTGAACCCATTTAATGCACCCATATGCTCAGATATAAGTTCGAAAACTTTACTTTGATCTGTTTCCAGTCCAGGCGGCTGCACTACGAGGAGAGTTTGGAAGTTACAGCCGTGTGCTGCATCTTGGCTAACTTTACGGATTTCCTGCAGGCCAATCTGTTCGTATGGAATGCCGTCTATGGACTGTTGCTGCACCAGCTGCAATAGCTCATTCAAAGTTTGATTTGGCTCCCAAACGACTCGTACAGGGACAGTAGCGATAGCAGGTGCTGCCATTTGCTCAACGCCTGAAACTGCCGCTTGTCGGCCTGTGACAGTCGCACCGAAAGCAACGTCACTTGAACCTGTATAAGCTCCCTGGAGCATTGCCCAGGCCGTGCGAATAACGGTAGATGCCGTGATATCTGTTTTCGCCCATGCTATATTTGTGAAGCGATGTTCCATGATTTCATCAACATTCGACGTATATGCTGGCGAAGGAGTCGCGGGAAAAATTGTGGCTTGCGACAGCTCATAGTATTTGTACCAGTGGTCATAAGCTGCTTCCTTGTCTATGCTTCGAATGTATTGGACGAATCTCTGAAACGGCACTGTTTCTATTTTTGCTCCTTGGTATGCCTTTTCAATAGCATCCAGCATTATAGGCACCGACCATCCATCATAAAGTGCATGATGCATTTTCCACTTAAAGATGGTTCCAAGGCCACGATCAACGCTCAAAGTAAATCGAGTTAGTTTGTCGCCGAACTTCATATATCTTCCTGAAGTTTTATCTTCATCATCAGTTGATTCCCATGATATAGTCTCATCTAGAATAGCCTGTACGAGTCCTACGCCAGGCAAGTCAAAGATTCGTGTTCGGAGGATGGGGAGGATGACGACAACATGTTCGCAGGCTTTTTTAAACCTTTCTATATCTAATCCAGGTCTAAGTGTTAAATTCCTCTCCGATATATAGTCGCCTGGCCGTTTTACTGTCATAGCAAGTAGCCCTTCTTGTAGTGGAGTGCAGGGAAAGATGTCTTGGATTTGAGCGGCATCAATGCCACATTGGGACGCCACTTGCTGCCTAGCATCATGTAGGTTTATTCCATTTCTAAGGAGAGAAAAGGGAGCCAATGACTCATTGGTCGGTGTAGAAACGTGATTGGAATGGTTCAAGAGCTGAGCCAGCTCAAACAGGCAAGGCTTTTTAAATATATCAGCTACAGTCAGAGCCACTCCTTGCTGGCGTGCAATTCCAACAAGTTTCATTGCTTGGATAGAGTCGCCTCCGATATGGAGAAAATTGTCATCGAGGCTAATCATAGGAGCCTCAATTCCTAGCACTGTAGCCCACCAACTTTGCATCTTCTCTTCAGCTTCTGTTCTGGGCGCCCGAAATTCGGTCTGTCGTCTAGGATCAAGCGCTGCCAGCTCAAGAGTAGTCAAGTGGCTGCCTATTTCATGTAGGACTTTCCGATCTGTTTTCCCTGTTGCGGTCATTGGGATTTCCTTTATGGGAATGTACGCGGAGGGCACCATATAGGATGGCACCGACTGAGCAAGAAGTTCATCTATTCCTTGCGTCAGAGTCGCCACCGATGCCTTCAGAGCCTCTTTATCTTTATTTTCGAATTCATCGATGCAGATAAATATGACAAGAATCGTACTACTGGCGTTGCGTGGTTTTATCACTTCCGCTACCAGCTGGGAACTTCCGCGCAGTAAGCGTCTGACATGATATTCCACTTCACCAAGTTCCACGCGCTGGCCGTTAATCTTTACTTGGGCGTCTTTTCTGCGGGTAAACATAAATGTACCATCTTCGTTCTGTCGCACAATATCTCCAGTCTTATATAGACGGCCATGGCGGCCGTCCATGGCTGGCGCACCAGTCAGAAGCCATGGAGGGTCAACCACAAAGACAGATGAGGTTTTCTCTTCATCGTTGAGATATCCTGCACCTACGAGCGGGCCTTCAAGCCATAACTCGCCCTCTTCTCCTATAGGTACAAGACGACTCTCATCATCCAAGTCTACTACCCAAGTGCACGCCCCATAACCTCTGCCGATTGGCGGATGCATCATTTCTGTCTGTGTAATGACTGAAGCAGTAGCATGTGGAGTGCACTCTGCAGGACCGTAAGCATTAATGATTTTTTTGGGTAGTGAAACCTTTTCAGCGTGAGAGGCAGTAAGAATCTCTCCGCTGGTTACTAGAATATCTAGCTGAGATAAGGCTTCTGGAGAAACAATATGTGTGAGAGAAGGCGTAAGATGAGCAAAATTGACTTTATACTGTTGTATACAAGCCGCTGGGTCATTGCGCATCTCTTCATGCGACCCTATACATAGACAGCCTCCACAGCATAATGTAAAGATGAAGTTAAACCAAGCTATATCAAAGGCATAGGAGGCAAAATCTAGTACTCGGCTTGTTGAACTGAAGCATAATTTTTCGCTCTGATAGTGCAAGGCACTGGCAAAGTTCTGATGGCTTATTTTTGCTCCTTTGGGTACTCCAGTGCTACCCGACGTAAACACTACATAGAGCAGATCCGAAGGATTTACAGCCGGCAAGACTGACTTATTACTCGTTCCGAAATCCATTTGAGTGCGATCATCGTTGAAAATGCTGGATTTATCCACAACTTTGAGCGAAATATCCTTTCCAGCTATTCGCGAGGCTTTACTCTTGTTTTCGATTGATGAAAGAATGACTTTTGGCTGAACTTGCTGGACAATCTCTCGGAGCCTCTCCTCTGGTAGGGTAACATCAAGGGCAACGCATGCCCCTCCCGCTTTAAAAATTGCAATCATAGCCACAGGCATCCATACTGATTTCTCAAAGCAGAGGGGAACAATCCCCTGTCCAAGGCCGACGGCGTTTAACTGGCATGACAGGCTCGTCGAGAGCTCGTCCAGCTCTCTATATGTCAACTCGCCATCCCAAGCACAAATAGCTGGCGCATTTGGCTGTTCCCGAGCTACCTTCGCAATAATATCGTGTATGCATATCTGTATTGAACCTGGGACGATGGCATTCCACTCCCAAATTTTCTGTAAATCATCATTGCTAGCCATGATATGAGAAGAGGTGTAGGGCTCTATGGTATGCAAGCAATATGATAGATATGTTCTATCGGATGAATCGAGACAAATTGAAAAGATAGTGTCAAACTTTGCTGTAGATTGCTCCTATTTTTCTCGTAGCAATTGGACTAACTAATAGATCATATATTTTTGGCGGTAAAGTTTGCAGCGCGAACCATGTCTGTAATACTAACCGCCACCCACTAGCTGCAGAATACAGCACCACATTAGTTCACCTTACAAAGTGGCCAGCGACCCCAAGACTATCGATCTTTGGCACGTTGCGTCTTTTGCATCCTTGCCCGAATCGAGCAGGGAGCTCCCGGATACATTTAGGGTCGGCATGAGAAACGGATAGACATGGCATATGGGCTAGAGACCAATTCTAAGGGGCTAACACATGATATATGGGATATATCACAACATCCAATCCGTGTTCGTTACATGTAAGCAACGCCTGATTGTTCCACTTTTGCTGGTCGGCTATCTCGCTTTGAAGCTACCTAGTAATCGTTATATGAAAAGTGAAACCAGCACATACTTGTTTAAGTACCTATGGGTACAGTGAATTGCCAAAAGCAATCGATGGATAGGTACCTAACAATATACTTGACAGTGAACTACAAGTGCCTACAGAACAGCTCTGATTAGTACTGTTAACATACTTATTTTTATAGAAATTATTAGTATTGGTTGAGTCGACCATATTTAAAAAAAATTTATTTACTGTCTTAACTAATCTTGTTATACTTTGAAATGTATACTTTCAATAGCTATTATATTCTTTAAAAGAATGTTTTCAAGGAAGTGTAGCTTGGCAGTCTCGTTTTTAAAATTAAAATTAAAAACAAATAAACAAAGTAAAATAATTTCATTTTTTCTTTTATTATTATTATTATTATATAAATTATTATTTATATAATTTGATAATAATAAATTAGAAGCTGAATTTGATATATAGTCTTTTAATATATCTTGAGCTATTAAATTAATAATATGAGCTATACATCTAATATCATTTATAAATTCTTTTTTATAAGCTTTTTTATAAGCTTCTTTAAAAGAATCTATAAATGTATTATTATTTGAAGCATTATCTCTTGTAAT
>KQ479180.1:13480-64877 GCA_000331835.2 Trichoderma hamatum GD12 | reverse complement strand
GGGGGGGGGGGGTTCGAAGTCTCGTTGTAAATAAAGGAAGTTTCGATTCTGATAATTTATGCCTGTTTATAGGCATTGATAAAGGGAACTAGTAATGGACAGGTCAATATTTGCACTCATTTTATGGAATGACGCTAGAGTTTATATGAATAAAAGTTAGCTATAAATGAGTCGAACAGCTCCCTAAAGTTTTTTCTATTTTTTTTTTTCGCCGCCCTTGATTCTCCATCAGTACAGTCTGGTCATCTACGCATTGAATACGACGGGCAGAAATGGGATCTGGGTGGAATGACATATGGCTGGTGCACCTCATTATGAGTTAGCGCAGGATCATCTTAGCATAATTGCGGCCGGCTCTTTGGCAAAATTGGAATGTTATGAGGCTATGATCTTCAAAATTTCGCCTTCCTTATACCTCAACTAAAATTGTTGTAAATAAGAGAGTGAGAGCTAGCCTCATGTTTAAAGCTCAAGTTAGATATTTAGTGGTAAAATTTAGTCCGCAGAAAGCATTGTCGTGACCACTTTCGATCTCTTCTTTACATTTAAATTGGTCGCGTACATATTAGTGAGTCGTGCAAAGAGAGCCTACGCTCGCTTCAGAGTAATTGAGTATGACGCTTTTAATTCACCGCTACATTTTCTAGACAAGTATGCCATATAAGCTACAGTAGTAGGTTAGTAGATGTCTGACCGATTCGGATCAAACAGGGTAGGAGAGCTGTATCTCACAAATGTTTTTAAATAGAGATGAAGTTTCGCCAATTTCACGGTATAAACATGCCTGCCAAGGGATGGCGGCGAGTTGGGTGCGTATCTTATAAAGACAGATGCATTCAAATGAGATTCACACTGTTTCCCGCTGCACCCCAAAAAAAATTATCTGCCAAGGGACTCAAGTTTAGGTTTCAAGATGAAGAAGCTCATAAAATTGGTATCGCATTACTCTAACGCCTAGTCCTTATTACCTCTATGTAAGTTATATTATTATATAGAATAACGCAAATATTGCCTCTGCCACCCCGAGTGTTAAATCCATCGCTCTACTCCTAAATGATACAGCCACCGATGATGATGTTGTCAGAGCCTGCGTAGTAGGTGTCGGCGTATATGCTCCGTACGTAGTAATTGTAGCTGGGAATTTTCCAACCGCGTCTGGAATTCGCGGCCCGTTCCCAATCTCTATAATGTCATCTGGTCCTGGGTTAAGATTAAGGCGTGCCACAGCGGCGAACATGTTCTCGTAATCCACAGCCAAATACATGTGTCGAAGGAAAATAGCGCCAATTTGTATCTGGCCGCCTGGTATGAAAGGCCGTTCCGGATTACAGCCATAGATTGCAAGCTCGCACGTATTGTTTCCAAGAGACTGAACCAAGGCGCTCCAAGGTGCTGAGATGGTGACGTTACCAAACACCAAGGAGACGGTGTGATTCTCCGAATGCTGCCTGGCACAATCGATGAAGGGAATAGAACTATTAAAGCTCGGTACAAAGGTCGGCGTGATGCCAAGATCGGCATAAAGTTGCTGTACCGTATTATTAGGAAGAAAAGTGTGGCTATCGAGCGTTGATAATATCGCCGGTGAGTCTGCGAGGTCGTGTCTCGAGGTTGCTGGACCGGTTTTACTGTTGCCGCTGTTCTCCACGACAAGTGATGCGATCGGCAGGCTCACAGTGCTATTCGGTACTGGAAAGGGAAATGCTTGGAGCGGTCCCTCGTACATTGCCTTGTTGATTCCACCGAAAAGCAAATGCCCTTTATTATCTGTTGATGTATCGCTCCAGAGACTAAACGACGGAGAATTGATGAAACCTTGATCAACCAATGTGAATGGAAAGCTCGGGTGGTGCGCCATGCCTAAAGTACTGTCTAAAGAATTGTCAATATCAGCCAACTTAGCTTTGATTTCCAATCAGGGAACACTTACAGTCACCCGAATCGATAGTTAAAACGGTCATTGTGACATTATCTACTCTCTGGCCGCCAATTGAAATTACATCCGTGATGGGGTTAATGAAATTTCCTGGATCTGGCCTTGATTTGAAGGTGGACGACTTGTCGGGATCAAAGTAGCCCATAAGTGTGCAATAATCATCATCAGAGCATTTATAACCCTTTCCAGAAAATACCACATCGTCTTGTGGAGTGTCCGGCACAAGAACTGAGGTGAAAGAGACCTGAAGGTCTACGGCAACTCTTACAGCCTGCGGCGGCGTTCCGACAGTAACATTGACCAGAGGCGTTGTTGCCTCTGTTATGAATTCCGCTGATACGGGGTAGTATTCTACTGGAATCGAAAGGACAGCCGGTTTCTCTCGTTTAGTCAGTTGTAATGACAGCGCCGCGACTTGTCGAAACGTCGGCGCCGAAGCGGCCAAAGTCATCAGGAGTAAGAAATGCATGTTGAGCAAGGAGGAGGCAACAGCCCTCTAAGTTCTTTAAGAGGCTGTATCCCGCTTGATCTGGCGAAACAGGGAAAATATCCTGAGAGTCTGGCGTATCGCATCTATAAATATTCTTTATTTAGCTTGATGGAAGTCGGTGAGTTAAATATCGGTCGGCGTTATCCTATTTAGTTTAGGACAACAAGACTGGGGTCGCTGTTCTTGCTGTTGGTCGGTGCCCTTTTATTGGCCTGATGATTGCGCTGCTGGAAGTGCGCTCATATGTAGCCCCGTGGGTTTACAGACTGTAGGATCAACAACGCGACATTCTTTCTTGTTATGCTATCTACTGAGTGCAGTTGGGAGTGGCATGTTTCTTCTATAAGATTCATCTAGTATACCAAACAAGTAGCCGTCGCCGCAGTTGTTAGTCTGCCTTACAGACTTGGGCCCTAAACAAAGCGACATGGGCCCACCTGGAGCTTGAAGCCGCCCTTGTGCCTGCAGTAGCGCGACCAAGGGTACTGAGATGAGCGGCTGAGCGGCACGGCAGCGGTGACAATCCATTGCGCAATTTGATCAAAGGTAAATACCTATCATAGTATCTCACCAGCAGCATTTTTAAAGCCTCTAGAAGAGAAAATGACATATTTCTCTTACAGTAGGTGGAATGCCAGAGGCGATATTTTTCTCTTGTTCTCATGTTATTCTCATTTCATGTTGCTACACTACAGCCGTGTGTTGATTGCGCCAAGATCATATGATGCTGCTCCAAGATTTATGAGAAAATAGAATGGATTTAATGATAGTTTTTCTAAATCTAACCATGTGTTCCTGACTTGTAGGTTATTTATGAGAACTGCTAGCCAAGAGTTCGTTCTTTTGCACTATATTGGCATTTTTGAAATACATAAAGACACAAGGCATACTTACTCCGCTACAAACACATTCGTGCACCTGCTCATGTGATTTGGATGAGAGAGTGTCTTGCAGACTTCTTGTCCAAAGGTTTTTTCTTTTGAAAAAGGTTTCTAGAGTACCAATTTGGTACGGAGTATAGGCATGAAGTATTCGTCAATATATATATATATATACAAGAGGTTTGTGATATGCTGTGTCAGACCTAATAAACCCTCTTTCATCATGTACAACTTACTCGTTTAGCTTTAGCTCAGCCAAAATGTCCAACGGTAAATTTCCATCAATGGGAAGCTTCTAGCAAGGCGGATCCGCTTATTCTCAACAGCCATCAGCACACATTGAGAAAGTGGATGTTTCCTAATTGGTCGAATTCCGCTCCGCTCTATGGGGAACCAAACTCCGCGGTGAAAAATGCCATTAGTGGAAAGTGCCGAGGCTCGGTTTGTCTTCACAAAGAGTAGTATTCGATATAAATGACAGGGCCGCGAGAGAGAAAAGTCTTCTAGAAAGAAAAGAAATCCGAGAAACCCCTGTACTTCTTTCGCTCTATTCTCTCATTTAGTGTTTGCAGCATAACAACTATAAACATGTCTACGACTATGCGAGCCTGGCAGATCGCCACCCCTGGGCCTCTAGAGGAGGTGCTGAAAATTGTCGATAATGCAGAGAAGCCTTCCACGCCTCTTCAACAAGGACAGATTCTCGTCGAAGTCGTCAGCGCTGGCCTCAATCCTGCAGACTATAAAATGGTAGAGATGGGCTTCGCATCCAAGGCAATTACGTCATTTCCTAAAACTCCTGGAATGGATCTCAGTGGCCGAGTCGTCGCTGTAGCAGACGGTGTAGCAGATGTCAAAGTCAAAGACGCTGTACTGGTGCGCTTGGATCCTAAGAAAGCACAAGGTTCACTGTCTCAATATGTTATCGCCGAACACCATGGCTATGCCGTCCTGCCAGCTGACTTCGACCTGGATCTCGCCGCAGGCGCACCGACAACTGCTTTGACAGCATACCAATCCATAAAACCCTATGTCCAAAACGGCTCCAAAGTTTTCATTAATGGAGGGTCCGGTGGTGCAGGTACCTACGGCATTCAAATCGCAAAAGCCCTTGGTTGTCATGTCACTGCTTCTTGTTCGACTGCCAAAAGGGAGCTCTGTGAGCGGCTGGGAGCTGATGAGATAATTGACTACAAGTCTGGTGATATTATTACACAGCTGAAGCAGAAGGAGATCATCTTTGATCTCATCGTCGATAACGTCGGCTCGTCTCTTCCGGATCTCTACCTGCAGTCTAACCACTTCCTTAAGCCGGAGGGTGCTTTTGTGTTAGTGGGAGGCTCTGCATCTCTGAGCAGTATTAAGAACGTCGTAAAGGCAAAGTTTTTACCTTCGTTCTTGGGAGGAGGTAAAAGTAAATTTATTACATACCTGACGGAAAACGACCACGACGACTTGGCTCAAATAGCAAACTGGTTAGGTGAAGGAGTGATCAAGACTATCATTGACTCAACGTTTGAGTTTGAAGAGACTTTGGAAGCCTACAAACACCTGAAAAAGGGCTCAAGCGGCGGAAAAATCATTGTCCACGTCGCCAGCAAGGCATAGATTGCTACTTATCACACCACTTTGATGATTCGGCAAGATTGAGCCTTTCCATTATTGGAGCACACATCGCATCTAAAGCTGTGCCGAGAAGCGGCTAGCTAATATCTGGAACGCACCTCCTATGAATAAAAGCCAACGGCATTTGGCATGATACCATTTGATACCAATATTGCAAAAAAATATTTCACATGACTTTTAAGGGAATCTGGGATGGGTTACAAAGTTATATGTTTCATAAAGAAGAGAGAAAGTATTCAAGGGTATTTAAATTAAAAAGTTAACTTTTCTTCTAGACTAGGATCACTACACTCTTCAAAGATCCAAACTTTGCTCCTCTACCATAACAAAAATTATATGTGGAAAGCAGTGCTTTTGATCTCATCGTCAATCGACTCGCCAAAAGTTCCTTCGTAACCGTTCTCCTCGAGATAAGCACGAAATCGTGCGTCTTCACTCTCAAGATCCTTTTCCTTATCAGGAATCAAGAACCAAGTGATAATACAACCGACCATAGCAAAAGCAGCTCCAATGAGAAAGACACCCTGGACACCCTTCTGGGAATCGGCGAATGAGTTTTGGATAGGGGTGAAGACTTGTGTGCCTATGGCTGCTCCCGCTTTTCCAACAGCAGCAGCGAAGCCCAAGAAATGGCCTCGCACAGGGGTGGGAAACGATTCAGCGCCGCAAAGAAAAGTGCCGACCTGGGAATAATTAGCTTCAAGGGCTCCATGAAAAGTAAGAATGGCCTCTACGTACACCTGGGCCCATTTCTCCTAAAGTGTTAAAAATGCCGTACAAGACAACAAAGAGCGGGAATACGCTCGTGATGGGATTGAGAGCGCCTCCAATGATGAATGCGAGGATAGACCATAAGAAGAACCCTAGTGCCATGGTCTGCTTGCGGCCGATTTTATCCATGAGAAGGCCACCGATGAGGGTTCCAGGAAGGTAAAAGCAGTTAAGAACAGTGCCGAAACCAATGTTTTGGACAAGGGTGTTGTTGGGATTCAACGTTCCGATGATGGTTGAGCCAAAAATGCCAAAAGGATAAGTCTGCCCATTCAGTTAGCGAGGTCCGTGTAATTCTAGAGAACCTAGAGAAGCAAAGAGCCACTTACAACAAAGTCGTACATGAACCACGCCAGCGAAGTTCCAAGCATGGGCTTCCAATAACGCTTAATCACCAACCAGTACGGAATGTCAGACTTCATAGCGTGCTTTCGGTACTGAGTTGAATTGATCAAACGCAGACGGAAGAACAAGAGTCCAACTGGAAGGATGAAGCCGAGGCCAAATGAGACACGCCATATACCATCGTTAATACGTTGATGATAGGCAGCCAAGACAATAAGTACAATGACGCCTGCCATTACGAAGCCGAGATCGATGGCGAAATCCGTGGCTACGGCAACAAGCATGCCACGACGGCGTCTAACAAAAGCAGTTTCATCTGAAGCTTCGGCACTGCCAGTACCACATGTCGGGTATTCTCCTGTTCGCAATCCTCATAAGCTGCGGTTCAAATATCTCCATTTACTAGTCCCAAGCGTGTCACTCACCTCCAGCACCAAATCCCGCAACTCCACGGCCGATAATCATCATCCAGAACATGCCAGTGGGTGATTTTCCGTGTGCCGCAGTAGCCAGCACGATTCCCAAGATCAAGAACAGAGTCGCAAAGACGATGCCCGTCCGACGACCTAGCTTGTCGATTCCCCATCCGAAAAACAGCATTCCAAATACTTCACCAATGAGAAAAGCATTCGAAAGCCTGGTCTTGATAGTGGAAGTAAAGGCATCGGGATAGAGCTCTGCAAATAGAGGGTTCATGTATCCGATGACCTGCGCATTGTAGCCGTCTGAGAAAAGGGCTAAGCCGCCGACGAGGACCATGAAGATGGACGAGACGCGACTGATGCGAGAGATGGCGCTTGGCTGAGCGATGACATCTTTGCCAGTGTCATTGCTTGGCTGAAGAGTTGGCGATACAGCCACTTCCTCGACTTGCGCATTCTTAGAGTCCATCTCTGCAAAGTTTTGTGAGCAAACTTGGCGACGATTTTTGGACTGCAAGAGTAAAAACGATGCCAGCGCAGTGTTTTATCTGGTCTTATCTCAGCTACAGCTCACCTGCATACAAGCGATTCCCGCTCTCAAGCAATGTAACTGTATATATAGTATTAACTCGGCAAGTCTAGCATAATGCACGTGAACGCATGCAGCGACAGACAACTGGCGAGGTCTGAAAAACGCGTATCAAATGTTGGATAAGCGCTATCTCTTCGTGGCCCCGTATGCGACGGGTTATGATATTCTTCTAAACCAACATTATTACGAGATAAAAGGTCTAGATCTTGAGGGGATAGTCGTGTATTGGAGCAGTCGCATTTTTACGACTCCCACGTGTTCATGAACTTGAGGGGTATTTCCAGCTACACCTTTGAGCAATCTAGCCGTTTTCTGTGTTCATAATACTAATTACTTGCTCTTTCGTTGGTGTTGTATCATCCCAAGAAGGCGCTCCCTGTGCCGATCGACCGGCAGCGAGAGCCACGTGCACTAAGGATATCTCTTGATTCATCGGGAGGCGTTCCGGTGTGGTCCACTTTCGGTATTGGTTGCTTGGTGGGGCGGCCCGTACAGCCATAAGTTCCCCATCGTGGGCGATATAGGACGAAAGATTCCCGTAAGAGGAGGATTCATTCCCGTAAGTGAAATACTAGCTTGACGGGGAACTTCCGAGTGTATAATAGCAATGCTGGGTGTAAGGGAAGAGGGAGAAGATGGGGGTCGAGCTGAGCATTGAAAAAGAGCTGGCTAGCTCTGCATAGGTTCTACCTACCCATGTCACATATCATTAATTGAAGTTGCATCGCGCCACCATGTTGTCTTCAGAACAAGTTGCTTTTTTCAAGGCGAATGGATATCTCATTGTTCGAGATATCCTCAGCGATACCGAGACTGAAGACTTACAAAGATGGGCTCAAGAAGTTCATGATTGGACTCCTACTGACGAGTCTCAGTATATGCCGTACGAGGTAAGATTATTGGATCTTTTTTATTCTATATTACATACAAATAGTATGTACTCTTGAGAGAGATCTTATGCTCATAATTGATAGGAAATAAATTCACGGGGTGAGACAGTTCTTTGCCGCACAGAAAACTATGCCGATTGTCACGAAGGTTTCAACGGGCTGCTGCGAGGCAAAAAGCTCTTGGGATTATTAAAAGAGCTTTCAGGAGAGCCTATGAATCTTTTCAAAGAGAAGATTAATTATAAACTTGCGGGAAGCGGTATGTTCCTTTGTCGCTGAGTAGAATGAGCACATTTGCTAACACTAACAGGTGGATTTGCGCCGCATATCGATGCTGTGGCCTATAATCACATTAAAGATGTCAAGCATCTAACCATCTTGCTTGCCGTGGATAAATCTAATTTTAACAACGGTGGGCTGGAAGTTGTCGATGCTAGCCATAATATGGACATTCCTCTAAATGTTGATGACCACTGCATCACCGCTGAGTGGGTGGACACTCATGAATGGAAGCCTGTTGAGCTGGAGCCTGGTAACCAAATATCCCCTTCCCGTTAACTTTCAGCACACGTTATCAACAGTCTCTAATCATTATATAAATAGGCCAGTTGCTCATCTTCACCTCATACTTGGCGCACCGTAGTGGGCCGAACCACAGCGACGAGAATCGGAAAGCACTCTATGCAACTTACAATCTTGCTAGTGAGGGCGACTTGCACCAGGAATACTACGAGCGCCGAATGAAGGAGTGGCCTGCAACTCACATGCGTAAAAAGGGAGAGCAGTATGAGGATGGAGCGTTGAGATATGCCTTTGGTTCGCCCATGCTGAGCGTTGATGCTGGCCGCCAATTGGCCTTTTAAATTTAGATTGGTTTATAGTAAACGCTATCAGGACAAAAGCAATAAATGCGTAAAACTTGCCATAGATGAACTCCTTAACAATTTCCTTCTTAAGCTCAATAGTAAATTTGGACTCTCGTATACGTCTTCAAAGCCGATTTTCGATTCAAAGTCGTATTCAATAACTCCATGGGGCGGTAGTGTTTCAAGTGGATTAAACTTATACGTTAGATCTTAATACTGAGCCTCGAAAATGAGATTCGATCCATCCACGTGCCTACTGCATAATGCCGAGTGGACGATCTATCCACGTGTTCATGCATGGATTGCGTGGAGTGGAGCGTTTGAGCCAATATTCTAGCATCTCGCATTAGCCAAAATAGTGCTTATCTATAGATTCTCTCATATATCCGTGATCGCTGTATATCTAATACGTTTCAATGCTTGCATGAAAACTATCCAAGCTTAATCTTGCATCACGGCTACCGGCAGTTTCTCCCACAATGGCCATCCCTACACTTCTCGAACCAGCAACCATCACTTCTTACATAATATCCATTCTTGAGGCTTCAGATCATACTCCTTATATCGGCGAGCCTATCTCTCAGCTTCAACATTCTTTGCAATGCGCTGCTCTAGCTGCTCAAGCATCGCCACCTGTAGATGAGGCCACGCAAGTGGCAGCACTACTTCACGACGTCGGCCAGTTTGCTCCAGCAGAAGATCTTATTGCTTCATCAAAGCTCCCTATTCAGAATCTGGGAGATGCCCCAACCACACAGAGTGTTGGCCGTGTCGGCCATGAAACGCTAGGAGCTCGCCTCCTTCTCTCGTTGGGCTTCTCTGACAAAGTTGCCCGCCTTGTGGAATCCCATGTGGCAGCTAAACGGTACCTGTGTGCCGTTGACGAATATTACAACAATCTCCTCTCAGAAGCCAGCAAGAAAAGCCTATTCTACCAAGGAGGCCCTATGTCTGCCGAGGAGGTTAAGGAGTTTAGCTCTGGGCCGTGGTGCCAAGAGATGTGCCAGCTAAGGAAATGGGATGATGAAGCAAAAGTTGAAGGCCTCAATGTGAGAAGCCTAGAGAGCTGGAGAGAAGCCATCCAGAGACAAATAGAGAGAACATTATGAGAAATGAGAGTGCGTAGTACGTTATGAGGATTTGTATGAACGCTAGTTTGAGCAGGATTGGTTAAAATGGGGACTTTTCGATTATAGTTTCTCATTCTTAGTTTGCCTTATAGGAACCGTAATTCAATATGTTATATATTTCGGTTTCATTAGTCAAGTCTCCAATCACGGACCGGGTTATCATATTATAGAGAGGGGTAGACTACGATAATGAAGATTGTCTGTTGATCAAGAGGGACTAACTCCCTATTACAACTACGTACATCGCGACAGAAAATCTCTCCTTTTTTCCTATAACTTCGCCGAACTAAATACCAATGGACATGAACGCATGCATTAATCAGATTTAATGGCCGTTTGCTGTAGCTGAATCATGAGCGTCAACGGGCGTTCAGATATCACAAAGATTGAGTACATATGGAGAATAACTATGGTAAATGATGAGACAAAGAGCATCATCAAAGCTACTGACCAGCGTTGAAATCTTGACCCGAAAGCCAGAAACTGATACGGTGATTTAACAAGTGAAGGCACGGACCTTTTCTGTCTTCTTGGTACATTGTCGCGTGTGTCGAACTGTGTATATATTGTACAACCAGGTAGTCAACTCATCCTGTGCTCTGTGGAGCGTGCTCTGTATACATTGGTCACTGCCCGACAGGTGCCGCCAAACTAAATCCAACGTCCTCGGTGCCTTGGGATCTTTCAATAGCCCAGTAGTTTCTCCTCCAGATATACGATTCGTTCCACCAGTGCAGCCATGATTTCATCCTGTCTGCTGAATTCTTTGTCCTGTTGGTCGACTTTGGTCTGCAGTGCTTTATTCTTGGTTTTGACGTCTTGCACCGTCGTAGACAGCTCGGTACTGTGCATACCAAAGGCCCAGTGAGGATGCTGGGGGCATATCCTCGAATATTTGGAGTGAGGAAAATGATGAAGAGATTGCAGATATATCCTCACGAAAATCCACATGTTTCCTGGTTTTTAGAAATAGTGCCAATCCAGCCGCCTGGGACACCACAGAATTCATTCCCGTTGTCACGAAAGGTACGGCGACATAAGAAGATGAGCTACAACATTGTTTACTCCAATGTATTGATATCGATCTGTGGGCTGACCAACTGCTCCTAACATCTGAGAGACTTGTTAACCTTTATAACCATCTGGTATTGCTAGAACATCAATATTTGTGCATTCTATTCAGCTTGAGCGATTCAAAGTCCTTCTACTACGTTTCAACGGCAATCGCTTTTGGAAGTACATGCATCTATTTATAAATTTTAACGTCCAAATATACCTATGAAAGCTGTAATTGAGAGAGAAAAAAATGGATAGAATATCCATCAGAATTTAATATTATATGATACTGTATGCTTGAATTCATTATAATCGCATGCGTCGATAACAAATGGTTATTTATTCCGTTGATCGACGCACCAATAACTTTATGTGGGTCCAATAGGTGACATCAATCTGAAGTAAAAGATCAATCATGACTTTACTTTTCCAACTTTGACTTTTCTCGAGTTTGCTCCTTCTTCCTTTTGAATTTCCCAACGCTGGCCACTTCAGTCTCGATTACTCTCATCGTCCTTTCATCCCTTTTGGCATCGTTTTTCTTCTTCTTCTTCTTCTTGTTTTTCTTTTTCCAATATCACTCCTCGGCTTAATCAGAACCATCATGGCCGAGTCGAAAGCTCGTGAAGAGGCGATTTTTGGCGTTATTTCAAGCCGCCTAGATGAGACGCAACAACAAGAACTATACAAGTGGTGCAGCAGCTTCGATGCTTTCATGCTTAGGCGCCTTCTTAGTTTATCCAAGAAGCAGCCTGATGTGTTTCAACATATCTCTTTCGATAGGCCCGATTTCATACATTTGTCCTATTTAGTAGCTATTCCATGGTAATGGACGATCAGCTAATGCAAACGGTTAGAGCGTATTGAGAATAGTCTCGGTAATGATGCCATCTGATGAGACATTGTCAAAATTTTACTAATTTATTTTCGAAACACTTTTTAGTGCTTTTACTTCATAATACATTCTGGTCATACAGAGAGTCAAACTATATCATCAAATATGAGCAGCACAGTCATCCACCAGCCGACAACCATATTTACAAGCGGCTAACTGGCCTCAAGGGGGACTCCCTTGGGAGATCGAAGCGATCCAGGTTCACAACCTTGGTCCAAGCAGCTACAAAGTCCTTTACAAACTTCTGCTTAGAATCGGAGCTGCCGTATACTTCCGCAACAGCGCGCAGCTCGGGGTGAGAACCAAGAACCAAATCAACACGAGTTGCAGTCCACTTCTTGGCGCCGCTCTTGCGGTCACTGCCCTCAAAGAGGTCACCGTCAGAGCTAGGCTTCCAGACAGTTCCCATATCCAGGAGGTTAACAAAGAAGTCGTTGGTAAGGACACCAGGCTGGTTGGTGAAAACACCGTGAGTTGATCCGTCGTAGTTTGTGTTGAGCACACGGAGACCACCGACCAAAACAGTCAACTCGGGCACTGAGAGAGTGAGAAGGTGGGCCTTGTCGACCAAGAGGTGCTCCAACTTGACTCTTGGTGTTGACTTGCCGTAGTTACGGAAACCATCAGCCACAGGCTCGAGGTAGCCAACCGACTCAACATCAGTCTGCTCTTGAGTGGCATCATTACGGCCAGGAGTGAATGGAACCGTGATATCGTGTCCGGCGTCCTTGGCAGCCTTCTCAATGGCCGCAGATCCTGCCAAGACGATCAGGTCAGCAAGAGACACCTTCTTGCCGCCACTCTGTGAGCCGTTGAACTTCTGCTGGACCTTCTCCAATGCCTGCAGAACCTCGGCCAGCTGAGCAGGGTTGTTGGCCTCCCAATCCTTCTGTGGCGCCAGGCGAATGCGAGCACCGTTGGCTCCACCTCGCTTATCGCTACCACGGAAAGTTGATGCAGATGCCCAGGCAGTGGAAATCAGCTTAGATGGTGTAACTCCAGATGCCAAAACTTCCTTCTTGAGAGCAGCGACATCACTGTCGTTGATCAGAGTGTAGTCGACAGCGGGGATAGGATCTTGCCAGGGGAACTGTTCCTTGGGGATTTCGGGTCCCACGTATCGGCTGGCTGGTCCCATGTCACGATGTGTGAGCTTGAACCAAGCCTTGCCAAACGCATCAGCAAACTGATCGGGATGTTCCAAGAAACGGCGAGAGATCTTCTCGTAAGCAGGGTCAACACGAAGCGACAAGTCTGTGGTCAACATGGTGGGCAACAGCTTCTTGTTAGGATCGAAAGCGTGGGGAATAAACGGCTCAGCATTCTTAGCCACCCATTGCTTCGCTCCAGCAGGGCTCGTGGTAAGCTCCCATTCGTACTTGAAGAGATATTCAAAGAACTGGTTGCTCCATCTGGTTGGTGTCTTGGTCCAGGTTACCTCCAGGCCACTGGTGATGGTATCAGCGCCCTTTCCAGAGCCAAAGGTGCTAACCCAGCCAAGACCTTGGTTCTCAAGTGGTGCACCCGCAGGTTCAGGGCCTACATGGCTTGAGGGACCAGCGCCGTGGGTTTTGCCAAAAGTGTGGCCACCAGCAATCAAAGCTACAGTCTCTTCATCGTTCATTGCCATACGAGCAAAAGTGATGCGAATATCCCGGGCCGCGGCAAGAGCATCAGCGCTGCCATCAGGGCCTTCTGGGTTGACGTAAATAAGTCCCATGTGTGCCTATTATGTATCAGCATAATCTATTCTTCGGACGACAAGTCTGGGAAGCGAAAATACGTACTGCTCCTAAGGGGGACTCAAGGTCGCGAGAGTGGATATCCTTGTGTTTGCTCTCATCGGAGTCGACAACACCGTGAGCTTTGGAGGTACCAGCAAAACCGTGGGCATATCGGACGTCATTGCCCAGCCATGTAGTTTCGCCACCCCAGTAGGCAGCCTCATCAGCTTCCCAAGTGTCTGAACGGCCACCCGCGAAACCTATGGTCTGGAATCCCATAGACTCGAGGGCCACGTTGCCGGACAGGACGATGAGATCAGCCCATGAGAGCTTGTTGCCATACTTTGCCTTGATAGGCCAAAGCAGACGTCGAGCCTTGTCCAAGCTCACGTTGTCAGGCCAGCTGTTGAGAGGCGCGAATCGTTGTTGGCCCTATCAATCCAACACATTAGCAAAGGCCAATTAAATGATGATGTAGAGTGTCAAAATTCGATTCATAGGCATCAATAATCGCTTACCTGTGCACCTCCGCCACGTCCGTCAAAGACACGATATGTGCCGGTGCTGTGCCACGCAAGACGAACAAACAGACCTCCATAGTGGCCAAAGTCAGCAGGCCACCAGTCCTGAGAGTCGGTCATGAGGGCCGTCAGGTCCTTCTTGACGGCTTCATAGTCAAGGGTCTTGAAAGCGGCCGCATAGTCGAAATCATCCCCCAGGGGGTTGGTTACATTTGTGTGCTGACGAAGAATGTTAAGCTTGAGTGATTCAGGCCACCAATCACGGTTTTTGGTTCCACCGCCAGCGGCGTTGATGTGGTTTACGGGGCACTTTCCGGCGTCACCCATTTTTGTGTTCTGTGTATCTGGTATAAAGCAGAGGGTATAAAAAGGAAAAGAGGCACAGTTCAAACTTTGCTGCTTCAGGAGCAGAAACAGAAATTAGTAAAAACTAGCAAAGAAGAAACAGAGGAGCGGGAGACGGAGTATAAAAAGAAGCAGAAGACGCCGAAAAGAGCAAGAGATGGACAGCTGCTCGCCACCCAATAACGAGGAGGGCATTAGAGAGGGGTTTGCGACAACCCCGCGTTTGATCAGACAATTAGCACGTTCTCGGGCCTCCGAAATGTCGCGATTGCGCTGCTCATGGTACTCATCTGGATCTGCAGTGAAACACCATGTGCGGCTGTTGTGTCATCGCTCTCGCTGCTGACGAACCGAAGACTCGCAATTTCAAAGGCCCACTGCTTCTAGCTTTGAGCCGGCAGCCAAGTGGACATGCGGGGTCTTGGTGGAGGGGAAGCTTTGAGGGAGGGGAACTTTGATCACGGATTGGTTCATGGGAGGCAAAGCAGCCACGCTGATTGGTTTCGGATTGCATGGGCCGAATCTGCGCACGGTATGCGGTGGCTTGGCTCTGGTGAGCTCTCGGTACAGACGGTTCGAGTTGCAAGTCTGTCTCGGAGGCTATTAACTGGTGGCTCCATTGAGTATACCCGGTTAGGTTGCTAGATGACGCATTTTGCTTGTGCCTACTCCGCATTGCTGACTAGCAGCGTGGACTAGATGCTCTAGTGCCAGGCTACATTCGGCTATCGAAGCAGCAAATATCGGAGAACCTTTATGTCCTATATGTGGAAAAGGGAATTTACTGAGAGAACAGCAAGGCAGAGGGCTATCGCAGTTCTAGGGCCTCCCTTTGATGAACAAACATTTAGCATACAGAACAAAGGTTGGAGCTCGTTTATATAAAAAGACAGCATTTCACTTGTATATACGCGACATATGGTCATTGTCTTTAGCTGCTAGATACTCTGCAGTTAACGCGCAATTCACAGGCTCCGTTAGCCAATCGTATCGGTGGCCGCCCTTGCCGCTGAGACTCTAGGCACAACGTCCATACCTAGGAATTGAGCTTAGAGGCTTACAAGTCTACTTATAGCTCTGCCAACTAACACCCGATCATTCCCAGGTCGTCCATCTACCGTGGGGCCAAGGAACAGATGCATGATAGGCATTGGGCAAATTGGCACATGGCGGGGTAGTGAATATGCAGCTCTTTCTTTCTCGATCAGAGGCCCAATTCCGGCTAGATTTTACATTTTACAAATATTGGACTAAGCAAATACGGTAGGTTTATGTATCTTGTTGTATTTGAGCAGCCATTTCCATCATTTGCCTTCCAATTCTTTTATGAGAATACATGGCGAGGATACGGCATTATGGAGTACACTTACACCAGAAACCTGGTCCACAAGAACCCCACATGTACGCTATTGTCCTCATCGAGTAAAAGCCAAGTTAGTAATACCGAGAAGATCAGCCCCCGACTATCACACAGGGAGAAGTATAATTAGAATTCATTAATCAGTTACCATCACTGGTTCTAATGCAGGTGGAGATCTTCGCAGCTCAGGAACGCGCCGCCAAAGAAAGTTCTAGGCTTTCCAGTCTCGAGCCTTGAATGTACATGGAGGCGATTTTGAGTAACCTACTGGGGCGGCGCCTTTGCCTCTAGATTAGTCCTTTCATCTATTCCAAGGCAAACTTTCCTACCTATCTACCAATACGAAACTATAAGCTAATGAAGCCCGCTTTGTTAATTAGGTTAAATACCGCGGGTAAAAATATACATTCCGAAAAGCAAAAATATACTGCCCGAATGACAAAAATATACCACCCGAAGGACAAAAATATACCCTCCGAATAACAATATATACCCTCCGAATAGCAAAAATATACCGCCCGAATAGCAGTATCCCTGATAACTCACTGCTCTCCATCATAGCATCTCCTAATGAATTTTGTCTCAAGCTTCATTGTTCCTATGTTAAGCAGCAACTGAACAGCGGTGTTTATACCCATTGCCACTTGATAGTGATACTTGAGTGCATATAGCTCTTACTTACACAGGCATTGGCGGCAGACTCAAACCTTTCCAAAAACGCCTATAGCGAGTTTTGGGTTTCACTGGAGATCTTCTGCTTCCACATTAGCTCATCGTCAGCGATGCAAATTTAGGGGGCTCGAGTATCCCAAGTTACCCCCAAGTAACCCAAGAAGATATATCTACTGATGATACGATCATCATCTCCACTAATATCAGCCGATAGGCTAGTGCTAGAATGGAATAAGCTTAAATAGAAATAGGTAGACTATTGCAAGAATAGAATGTGCTTTGCGAGTTGACACCGGTCAAGCAGTATCCTAGCTTCGATGGAATGCTTATGAGAAAAACTTCATCGACACCTTGTAGGTTAATATATCTCTTCTAGGATATATTAGGACAAATAGTCTGCGAAGATCTAAAACGTCTTCTTCTTCTCAAAATGGTGAATAACTTGGCGCGTGTTATCTCTGCGTTTGTCGCAATGTTCATTTTGGATGGCTTCAGAGGTCGGCTGGCGGCTAAATAATAGTCAATGTCTAAATAAATCACCAAATTATCTTACTCGTAGATTTTAATGATATTAGAAGAACAGAGGCAGAATTCCTTAGCAAATCCTTAGTAAATCCTTAGCAAATTGCTTATAGATGCTTATTGAATTATTTGCTCAGGTTATTTCCCAAGATGGACTGACAAGTACCTACCATTCATGATCCTAGTATGGTTTCAGAATGATGACGATTCGTAAACTTTTAGCATGAGCGGAGTTTCGGCGCAGAATTCACGAAAGCAGCTTTTTTTCGGAATCAGTCGGCCCTTTTCTGCTGCAACCCTCAAGTCACTCACTTATAGGAAAAGCTGTTCACAGTTACATAATGTATCTCTAAAATGTTCAGTTTAGCCGTGTTCAGCCGAAATCTCGAATATGCATGTGCCTTTATTGACTGTACACCTCCCCGAAGACTTGGAGATATGTGTGGAGAGAGAGCGAAGCAATTGACTGGCTATTGTTGGTATATCTAGGTATTCTGAACGTAAGCCAATTCAGCTCTATGGTATACCATGTACGAGCCGCTTTATAAGCGAATCCTGCGCATACCAAGTGTAGAACTTCAATTAATAAAGTGCTTGTCACGGTAATCTCAACTTCATAGTATGTAACTGATTGATGACCACCCGATTTCACAATGTTCAATTCCAGGAAGAACTCAGGTATTGAGTACCGCTCCAGCTAGCCACGCATATTTTTCAATTGCGGCATGTCATACGTGCCGCGCATAAAATTCTACTATAGGCATTCTGAACGCCTTTTACCGTCATATTATATTCATTAATAGTCAGCTAACTCGGCATAACTGACATCGCAGCTTATGCATTGGCGCGGGTTTTTTATTCGCCAACGGTACTTCGTGTATCCATTCTGATCACAAATTCATTTCTTCACCATCCTTTTATAGTCAAGTGAGCTGCATCCTGGCAGTTGAACTTGGCGTGGCCCCATAAAACTCAAATGTTTGAATAAAGTACTGCTTCTATAAACGTATATAAACACACCATCCGGTCACATCACTCAACACTCAGACTTCTTCATATTTAGCACCTTTTTAGTATCGCTTTAAACATGAAGGTATAGTCTTCTAAATGTCTATTTTCTTTGTCTCTTATCCTATTTCATTCCAATTGACTAGTGCAATAGGTCATTATTCTTTCCTCAGCTCTTGCCGGGCTAGCATCCGCGGCCACCACAGCATTCGGTGGCGTCTACTACCAACAATGGTTTGACTCTGACTGCTCCGGCAAAGCCTTTCTGACAGGCGGTCTGACTGATGGATTCTGTACCGTCTTTGAGAATTTTCCCGGTCAAAGCATTTTGTTAACTCAGACCTCCCCATGCCCTGCTGGCACGTCGCCAAAAATTACCGTTTCCACCACCAATGACTGCGATAGTCAGCCTGATTGGACGTTCGACACCATAGGAAAATGTATTGAAGTCTCTATCCAGCCACAAGCAATCCACCTGAATTGCGTCTGATTGGAGACGAGCATACACATACCGTGGCGGGAATTGATGAAGTAGGAGGAAAGGGATGAAATGCTGCGAGCTTTATATATTTTGTGCGCATATAAAATATGTAAAGAGCATTTGGTTTGGTATTGAATAGATGTCTTGCGAGATATGAAGATAACGAATTTAAAAATGGCGATGTAATCGCTACTGTTCTACTTGAATGAATGTCGAAAGGCCAATTTCGCGAAGTGAGGAAATCATAAGCCCGCAACTTGGGGAACATATGACAGCAGCAAAGTCGGATATATATAGCTTTCAAGATTAAAAGAAAGTGCAGCTATTCTTAATTGGGATTTATTGGTGTCAAAGTCGCTCTATGCTTTTGACGTTTCTATAAGTGTGTGTTTCTCGATCATTCCTTTGACAACGTCTTCTAGACTAGCCCAATAGTAACGGTTATTGATATACTCCTGTGGAGATTGTGTGTTCTTTTCGTCCTTATCTAATAATTTTCATCCTTATCGCAACTTATTTTCCTTTTATACTAACATTGTTGTTACCCAATGTATACAGTTTCGCTTCTTCTTGATGGAAATCCTCAACATATCATTATAGCATGTCATTACGAGGATCAATAAAGCATAGCTAATAGAAGCATATATATTCATTTAGAATTGTCATTCGCAATGCTAAAGCCCGGACTGTTCAACAGGCTAGCGTATTCCCATGTATAGGAATAAAGTCTCCCCACAAGATAGTAATGATCACCATACTCCGTGTTGCAGAATAGAGTACTAATATGACTTGTTTAAGATATGTGGATATTGCGTAATAATGGGTAGATATACTCTCTACTACTGACTCGTCATCACGGCATGAAATATCTGAAACTGCGAAAGTGAAACAAAGCATGAAGCACATTTGAACCAAAGCCGTAAAAATTAATACGAGGACGCTGACTATCCTGATTTCATGTATTGTGTAACGGCGTATCAAAAATAAAACCAAAACCTAAGCTCGACCAAAACCAATGATATTATACTCGTACAAGCCCACATCTCGAATCCATGACAACTCTATTGCCAAATATTTGCCTTATTGACGTTTCTATTTTTATCCGATTTCTATAGTTCATATGAGGGCCATAGATACCTCTCAATAAGAGAACAAAGGAAAGAAAGTTTTTTTAAAAATAATTCGAACGTCTTTGCGTAAATCAAGTTCACCTCGGTGAAGTGGACTGCTTAAACTCCGTTTGTACTCGGATTCCGTTCAATGGTATATCGTCCCTTGTTAGGTCAGCCGGTGGTTCATCGATCCGAAGACTTTTGGTAGTATGTCTATACCCTTTTGTGTCTGGTCGAAACTGGGAATCCATTACGACATTTTGCGTGTCGATAGTGAAGCTACCATCGGACTCTGTCTCATCATTTAGGCGATAGAAGTTGTTGCCGTTCGTTCTATGCGTTGAATCTGCATTCATGCTCTTGTTCGGATTGAGGCTGCTCAAGTTTGATTTGTTCACGTTGGAAGCGCCATTCGTTCCTCGGTCAGAAGAGAAGAAATTTTTCTTGACACCAATGGTCTTGAGGAATAGTCGAATCACTGGTAATAACGTAGGGAGACATGCGGATATGATACCAGCAGATACTTCGATGACGGTCCAGCCGACTGTTGGCGCAAGAGTGTAAGTAGGGTCGTTGTTGCTGTATGTAAAAAGCACCGAGGTACGGTATGCAGAAGCAAAGACAACGCTTTGAAGTAAATGTTAGCTTATGTAACGAGTTGAAAGACAATGTCACCAATAATAAAGATGCGAGATTCGAAAAGCACAACTCCACATACAAAAACCCTAATCCAAAGGCAAAAGTCAAGCCCATCTTCTCTGCTGTTCTGAGCTGAAGGTTCCAGATTTGGGGAATTGGTAAAATCAGAATGGCGAGATCGGTAAAGATAGTCGAAGACGCATTTGCGATCCAAGTGCCGACTTGGTTGATGCAGTGGCCGGGGAGTTGAGGGTACCACAGCTTCTGGACTGGTACACAGATGAAGATGAAGAGGAAGGTGATGCAAACAACCCACGCCATGACGAAACCGCCAACTGCCCACGCCATCTTCTTAAAGTATGGCACGTGGAAGATGCGGTAGTACATGAGCAAGAGGCTTAACTTGGTCCAACCAAGGTTCCAAGCATAGAGAATTTCGGCTACCAGCAGCCACTTTGCCATCATGACGATTCTCTCAGGCTTCACTTTATCCGCATGGAGGCCCATACCGTTGTCGTACATGGCGAAGATGAATCCGACAACAAGTATATACCAACCCTGTTTCATTATACATTGTTAGTTGTAAGTCTTTAGCATCAGTGCGTAGGAACTATAGTTCAATATCAACGAGGCTCATCTCTTCGAGGACCTACCAGCGAGAAGAGAATCATGTAATCATCCCATCCCAAAGGCTGCTTTCTGATGCGGCGACTGGCCATGCGCAGCAGGACGCAAAGACAGGCCAAGACGGTCATGGACGCTGTTACCTGCACAGTCCATGGCTGAAGATTGTACGGATTGAAGCCTGGAAGACCCGGGAGCACTGATGGCGTGTCCTCCGCCGCTGCCCTTACGATTCCTTCAAATGGAGCCATGATGCATCTCGACGCTGAAAAGCGGACGGATATGTTCGTTCAAGGAGCTCAACAAAGCGAGGAGACCGAGCTCTTTCATATTATTACTCGTTTCTTTTTTCCCCTACTTTTTGCCTTTGCCTCTTCGCTTATCCTCTCCGTGATTAGCGTCTGCCAATCACCTCCCCATGGCAATAAGCCACGCCGCCATCTCTTGTCAGGGGTGGGATGTACATTTAACTGTGGACACTCAACAGTGGGTTCTGAACTATCAATTGTGGAAGTTGAGCAAGGGCACAGTCCTCGCCAACTCAGGTACGAGCAGCTGGCATGAGTGCTTTTCTTTATGCGGTCGCACGACTCGTTAGACTCTAGCACTACGTAATTCGGCCATAACGACGATCGGCTCTCCTCCAGCGACCAGCCGACTTGGTGCCTCATGCACGCTACAGGTGCCCCATAAGAGCTACACGGCGGCGCCGTTTAAAGCTCGAAGTTCTCCTTTGCACTACTGCTACACTACGAGTGAGAGAAACATATACAGCTCGGACCGGTCTCCTGCCTTAGGGTAACGCTAGGCGTGTAAGACGAGCGCAGATGCTACATTCCTTCCAACGCTCATGCGGGGATAGATTGACAGTATGATATGAACCTTTTTATACATCTTGCTGAATCAGATATTAGAACCAATGGTACTAATCTAATACGGAAGATCAGCAGTCAGCAAACCACACGCGGGTTAGCGAGTTGCCGAAGAACTGTGAGCAAGGATGACCTCGTACCTCGTAAATTACACCATTCTCTACAAGTGCTCGGGTTTCATTCAACTTTGCCAAGAATGGATGAGTCGCCACCTGAAGAGGAAGGGGAACCGGGGAAGTCAAGAAAAAGGGCACAAAACGGTCCGGCATATGAATCACCATTTTCTCCAGTGGCCTCTAACAAAGAAAGATGGATCCCACGGACTCGGCGCGCGCCGTACCCTTGTCTCAGCCGCTGTGAGCTTGCGTGACATTGATCATTTATTATTGGCCGTACTGGAAGGCTTCATGGCGCTTGGCGTCCACCGTTCAGACGAGGGGGGCGAGTCATTACTATCAATGTCTTGGCTACGCAACATGGTGTCCAGCTCAACTCCTGGGTCCGATACCTCAGCTGCTCAGTTCCGCCAATAGGAAGGCACTTGCATCGCTCCCATTAGCTCAACGGCACTTGGCGCTCTGCATTTAGTGCCCTCTACTAAGTGGATAACAGGGGCGGACCGTTTCTAGAATAGCCTCAAATGTGTCTCGGCATCAGAGACCTGTTATAAGCCGGTTGAGGTGGAGCTAGATTCATTGCAGAAATCTATCTTCCAGAGTTGCTCCGTCCGCTCCGCACGCTACAAGGAATAGCAATACTTAGTAACAACCTTCTCTATTCCGCACTTTGCCGTTGCGTGCTTAATGCGCACAGGCAGCTTCGCATGCCGCGAATACTCCGTACATGGGCAATGACTAGTTGTGGAACGAACGAATCCACGGAGAAATGAAGCAGTACCGTTCTTTTTCTCCCCACAGGCAGGTCGAGACATGGAATATTATGCAGCTATCACGATGGTCATGGCAGAATCTATTCATAGGAGATGGCCACTGCCGATCTATAGCAAATGGGGCTTCAAAACATTTGTTTTACCGGTCTATTGCGGAGTTGCCCAGTAATAGCACTTGTCCCTATATGTAAGGTACATGTGTCATGCTATCCTGACCCATGAGGACCTAGCCGCATATGCAGACATACCACGGCTATTCTGACTACCTAACTGCATACGAAGTAGGTACAGTATAGAATACCTAGTAGGTATGTCGTAGAAGCCACTACTAGTAGCGCACACAGACATATACCCCGAATCCATGATGGACAGCCTTCTCCCTTATTCGGAGGCCTTCACGGCCGAGGCAGATGCGGGTCGCCCAATTGGAGGTTGCTCAATGCGGTTTCAAACCCCGCCGAGCTGGTTCCAAAGTTTGGGGCCTTCCCGAGGCTCAGCTCAAAGAAGCGCTTGGTGGTCTTGGGGGGTTATGGATGTGGCTCCTGGAGGCCAGTCAGGCGATCTCAGGACAAAGTAAATAATTAGTCCCCCTCGCCTCGCCGAATCCTTTCTATTTAACCACTTTCGACTATTCCAATAAAGACAAACGAAGCAGTAAGGAAGCTGGCTTCTTATTTGCCCTAATTCGACTTCTGTTACAAAGAGAAACCACAGAACCAAATCCATCCCTCCATCACCATCATGACTGCCGGAACCACCATCAGAGTGCCGCATCTGGGCGGAATCAATGCCGGCTACCGTCTGTCCAACGGCGCCGTCGACCCCGCCAAGCCTACCGTTGTGCTCATCAACTCTATGTGCATGACCTCTTCTCTATATGACCCTCAGTTTAACAACAAGGATCTTACTGATGCTGCCAACTTACTGGCCATTGAGCCTCTTGGCCACGGATCCACTGAGTGCGCATCAGAGAACTACACCTACTGGGACACTGCCATCATGGCCGTCCAAGTGCTGGACGCCCTCAACATTAAGAAGGCCTTTGCTCTCGGAACCAGCCAGGGAGGCTGGATTGTTACAAGGATGGCTCTTGTTGCCCCAGAGAAGGTACGTACAAGTAACTTTTAAAGTCGAGTGTAGCGAGCTGCAGCGAGCTGCACATATGCACATCTATACGGAGCGCATACCACGCATATTCGCTCAATCTATCCCTGCCAAAACCCCCAGTTTCTCCACGCATATTGTCCGGCTTCAATTCCGCGAAGTGTCTCAGTTCACCTTCGCCTAAATGGACCTGCATGTATCATACGCTGCACATTGAACATCTCTGCAGGGGAAAGACCCTGGGAATATGAGAGTAGCACGAATACTAACAGAATGAACTATAGATCCAGGGTCTGTTGATTCTTGGCACCTCGCTCGACTATGAGTCTGCCGCCTCCCGGGAAAAGGGATGCTGGGATCCTGTAACAATGCTTGGCCCAGTAGTTGACACTCTTTACAGCACCGTGCCGACCCCAGATTTCCTCATTGACGAGGGTCTGCGTGAAAGCGTGGTGAACATTGGCTTCTCTGGTGCAATTACACCAGAGGCCGTTGAGTTCTGGAAGACCACACTCAACAAGATTTACTCTGGAGATGAAGGACGCAAGAAGCTGCGTGGAGCCTTTGTCAACCTCTTGGAGAGAGATGGCTTGTTAAGACGGGCGCCAGATGTCAAGTGCCCTGTCTACTGGCTTCAGGTGAGTCGTCCGACTAAACTATCTTTGTCTCAGTTGTTCATACTAACCAAAATACAGGGCAACCAAGATCCGGTATTCGGCATTGAGCTACCAAAGGAGCACATCAAGGCCTTCTCCGGCTCTGTGGAGGCCGAATTGTCTTTTACCGACGGTGGCCACTATCTTAACGCTACCACTCCCAAGGACGTGGATGCGAAATTACTTCAGCTCATCAACAAGTACTCTTCGTTGTAGAGTAATAAACTAGAATAGTCTTTTGAGTTCAAAATCACGAAACGCCAAGCATAGCAACATTTAGAGTCTTTATTGAATATAGCGTATAGACAACGCAATTAAACAGATTCAAATGTGATTTCTTTCTCAAGTACTGAACCCCACTGCAGCCCCTCTTCACCCGTCCGCGCTGAATACATAGGAGTGCGAATCCCGAAACACTATTGCTATAGTGGCTATCGGCCGACGATCTTGCACAAACAAGGTGCTGGTGAAATTTTAAGTGCTTACTCTCAACAAGATTCAGGTACTAAACCAGAACGATACAGGGGATATTAGCAGCTCTTAAACCTGTCGCTTAAGTAGGCTGAACTTGCTATGGATACAATGACATCCCGGCACAAGAACGGAATCCACAGAGCGCGAATTGAGCGGATCAAGTCGACGAAGGCGGTCCGCGCCCTCTAACACGAAATTAGAAGATCTGTGGCTTTCTTGAATCGCAAAGGGGTTGGTGTAGCGCAGTCTAAAACCATTACCGAGGTGTTGATCCCTGTAAGCCGCTCGACCGGCGCAGGTACTAGTATAGTAGCTGGAAGCCATCAATCTGTTATACTCCAAGGGGCACAACTGGCGATCAATCGCCCCTCCAAGGGTTCTCACAGCGTCAAACGTTTAGCCGATCATCCAAAACTGGAGTCTCCAACGGTCAACTCACTGTGTCGTTGGTTTCATGCGGCATTGCATTGCATCTCGTCAGACCAAATTGCTGGTAAACAGAACCCAGGGTGGGCGAATGAGCCGAACATTCTTATCGATCCTTTGCGGTATGGCCAATAGGAAGTGCTCCGCTACAGTGGCGATATAACAACATGACCTGTAACATTTGTGTGCGCAACTCCACAGTATTAGAAGCCTACAGATATCCGTCATAGCTCCAGAATGTCAACGGCAAATTCCTCTTTCGTTGAAACGGTCCGTGAAATTTTTTCTGCTTCCCTCTTTTTATCCATATCTTACTCCATGAGGCAAACCCTCCAGTACGCGAAGTTATGGAGATTCTGCCATTTTTTTCACCCAGTGATCATGCCATACCCACTCGCTCTGTCGTGTCCAGTTCATGAATGGGCTCGGATTATTTTCAATTTTGATGATGCCCTGGCTCTGCGATTGATAGATGCGGAATAGTCACAAATCCCAGACTAGTGCTCGTACATAGTGGTGATACGAAGTACTTCGCATACGCATGAGCGAGTAATTTGATGCCTCACCTGTTACTGGTGGAGACAGAGAGGCGCGGAATCTTCCGTGTTACCTAGAGCTGAGATAATGCCTGCTGAACGCCGCGGAACGTTTCCTCCTGTGTCTCGTGATGCAGGCCTCATGCCTTGGTTAGTTTTGAGACGAGCTATTTTGCAGGCTTCAAGGCCTTGATGTCGGGTTTAATTTCTGACCTGCGGCCGACAAAGCTACTGTATAGGACTTTGGGACTCTTTGACCTGCCAATGTATGAGCCATCTGCCTGCTGGAGACATGGGGTTCTACAAATGCTTCGACGCGATGATACGGCAAGTATAGTGACGGCTTGTAGATTCAACCGATTAAACCCCCAGGAGTCAAAGGAGACTTATAATCTGTTCACCTAAATTCTTCGGCAAACAGCAGCTTACCTATTGATCACCTCTGCACTGCCTCCGCACGTTGGTCCGCATACCTGGCTGCTGTCATTGAAATAAGGCTGTAATTAATGATAATATAATTCTATAATCCCGATTGAATTAACCTTTAACCTTCCGAGGAGAAGTTCCCTACCGCTCATATAGTGGGTATTAGTCACAATGAAGATCCAAAGATCACCACCAGCCCCTAGGCCTAGTACGAGCATATATGAAGCAAGCTTCTTTCATTTACTAGATATGGCTTTAGAATGAAAGGTCAAGAAAACATCTTTATACATGGTATTGCCGATATTTTGCCCAGACAAAAACTGCCTTTGTCCAACTTCAAGCAGAAATCTATTGCGGTGCCTTATAAACCTGTGCTCCCTCAAACCATGTTTCTTTAACGACGCCTTTTATCAAGTTTTCTGGTGTCAACTATACATCGCAAACAACAAAATCAGCTTTGAGGCCCTTCTTCAAACTCCCAGTCCACTCGTCAGCGAATGTCGAGTACGCTGACCCATGCGTCGCCCCCGCCACAGCCTGGCAGACTGTAAGGGCAAATTCGGGATTGACAACAGTCTCCAGCTCGGGCTCGCGATAAGACTTTCTCGTTGTTGCAACATACATGTTGGGGATGGGAAGATGCGGAGCGGTAGGCGCGTCAGAGCCGAGAGCCAAGGGGGCGCCTCCATCAGCAAACTCGCGATAGGCAAATGCTCGCTTGCAGCGGTGCTCGCCTATCAGTCTCGGCCAGGCTCGTAAGATGGCAGGGTCAGAGTGCACGGGCTGGATAGATGCCGTTATGCCCAGCTTGCCGAGACGCACGGCATCTTCAGCGCTGGAGAGCTCGATGTGTTCTATTCGTGGACGCCGGGAGCGATCCGTGTTCTTCTCCAGGACGTCAATTGCCATGCGAATCGTTCGGTCGCCGATGGCATGCAGCGCAACCTCTAGCCCGGCGGCATGAGCCTTGGAGACCATGGGATTCAGAAATTCTTCCGACCAAATGGGATCGGGAGTCGTTCCCGTCGAGTAGGGCTCAGTCAACGAAGCGGTACAAGCATCAATGATTCCATCACAAATCACTTTGATGCCGACAACACGGCAGTCCGGAGTGCTGTGAGAGTTGTATTGCGCAGCCAACTCGATTGCACGATCAATTTGTGGCATCACGCCCTCCAAAGAACCACTCGGTTTCATAAGCCAATACGCAGCAATTCGCATACCGCCGAGACCTTCTTCATTTCTCAGCGCAATCAGGGGTTCCCAAATGAGCTCGTCCATGGCCATGTCGACCATTCCAGTGTAGCCAGCCGAGTTGAAAGCCTTGATTGCAGCCTTGATAGATTCTTTTCTGTCATTGATCGAAGCCACTCTGGCGGTAAATGGCCAAATGTACTCGAAAACGGCGCTCTCGTTAAAGACTCCGTTGAGTTTGCCATTTTTGTCGCGCTGAAAAGTCCCGCCCACAGGATCCGGGGCGTCATCTGCAATGTCCATAATACGGCAAACCTCCTTCAATCCAGCAGTGTTGCACCATGTGGAATGCAGGTCCTTTGTATCAACAAAGATAGGTCGAGGATCTAAACCGTCCAACAGAGTGGAATCAACACCTTCGGGCGTCATCGAATGCATCCAGCCGCGGCAAAATATACGCGGTGCATCTGGATGTGCCTTGGCATATTGCTTGATCTCCCTCTGGATATCCTCTAGGCTCGTGCACGCTTCCAAGCCAACCTTGGTGAGAGCCTGTCCAACTAGAAGAAGGTGTAAGTGGCCATCGATAAATCCGGGGAGAACAGTCTGATGACCCAGATCCCTTATCGCTGCGCCCGCAGCTTTAGCCGCATCTACTTCGGCATGTGCTTCAGGACCAACATACTGGATGATGCCATCCCTGATGATCATGCACTCTGTAAAGGTAGGACCGGCATCCGCTGCTACGTTGGGCGGATTGTTTGTTTGGTAGAACTTTCCGTTGACCAATACGGTAAAGCCGCGAGATGATGGTAATTCACCCATCTGTACGAATGTTGCTCTGCTCACAGAATGGAAGATGCGCTACAATGAATCTCTGGTGTTTACCCCGGCTGAACATTTGAAACCCCTCCATAGTTAAGTGAACCCCAGATGGAGAACATGGTGGAGCTGTTAGAGCCGAAGCCGGATCTGATAGTGCCATTGCCACCCAGACCGTTTAAACCCGAGTCGTAATGGCTTGGGCACTGCTTAAGACGTGCTTGGCGATGGCACTGGATATGTTAAACAAAAGGGTAACTTCGATTGGTGATAGTTAATGCGCGTTTACTGCCTACATGTAGGCAAAGTACGTTCTGGCGCACATTCTAAATGCAAGCCGCGTATAACACACCAACTCAAGATCTGATCTGATTAGTGGAAGATGTAGCGGGCGCTGGACGGATTAAAGTGTTATAAAAAGAGGCTGGGAAGCTCTGGAAACGATTTAGCTCCATGCACAAACTCCGCGTATCTGTAGCTATATTGTGCTCTGGCTAGGGTGCATATCTTAACTGAGGCGCACTAAATTCTCACAACTTTGCTACATAGAATAAGGGTGGCAGCGGATGAATTAGAAATCTAGTCACAGCTAATCTTTTCATTGTCTCTACGCTGCTTTGCAGATATGTCAATTCTGATGTCGCATTTGAGGCGTAACTCATAAGTAGCCAGCCAAGTTACCAGAACCCATCTACAAGCAATGTGTATTTCCCATGGAAATAGACTCTAGAAACTGATAGATAAGATGTTCAATCTAGCATATGTTGATAGATGATTTACTATTAACCCGGATTTTTCCTTTTCAACAACGCGCGTAATTTGTTCCACTTCTACCTACGTACATTACGATATCGTTAAAAAACGATACCTAGACACAGTAACCCTCAGAGAAGAATCGCCCCATGACAGTATTTTCCGTGGGGGAGATCATGGGAGACGGCCAAACCGAAATTCAAGAACAAGAGGTTGAAGAAGCTGAAGAAAGCGAAGAACTAGAAGTGACGGAAGAAAAAAGCTGAAGACATTTGCAAAAGGCTCATTGAGCAAGCTTTCAAAGTACTCGGAGTTGACTCCACGTCATACCCTACTTGCTATAATGCGTGTGTTGGCATAAATACTGGAATGGTTTATGCTTCTGCCTGGTCTAACTGGGGTGGTTACAAAGACTTTAAATCAAAATGGACGACATAGAGGACCTTTGTAAGACAACAGGGAAACTTCACTGCCCAACTGCACCAGCTTTAATTGTAGCAGACTACCTCCTTCGCATATACAAAGTTGAGACAAAAGAAGGAGCTAGACTGTCTCGCGTGACGGAGATATGCAAGACACTCGATTATGCGGCAATGGCTATCAAACACTACCACAAGAAGAGAGATGTCATTCTCCAGCTACCAGAGGACTTTGAGCAACGGTATGTCTCACCATTAATGTCGCGAGACAAGGGCGACGAAACAGCTTAGGCTACGCTCAAAGATGCCAGTCTTTTCGGCCCCCTGTAAAGAAACCATGGACAATTACTCTTGAAGCTAAAGGCTTTGGAGGCGTCCGAAGCTACTATGGAGAATGATACGACGTACGAAGTCAAAGTCCCACACACCATCACCAGACGGGAAGCACAACAAGTGCTTCAAAGCATCATCGAACCACTCAAAGATTTTGACAAACGTGCAAATTCACTTTTCAATCATATCATGCCGCCACGCCTCAAGGTGCTTCCAGCGGATGAGAAAAGACCCATTCTGGGATGGGTAAAGGGCACCAGGCCCGAATTATTCGCAGAATGGAGAAGAGAGGCTGAGGAAGATCTCCAAGAATACTAGTGGATTTAGAAAAGTGAAGAGAATAGTTGAAGACCAAGAGAGATGCGGGGTAGACCCAACCTTCGATGAAATGACGATGATAATGAAAGACGTGGCGGATAAACAGGCGATTTAGTATACATGATTGCCAACTTACGGTATAGCTAGCCTAGTCAAGGGAATGAATCCAAAGTCAATTTTACATTCAAATCGTTTATGTATGTCATGTATTATAGAATAGTGTCAGGTACATGATTCCAGTTCTCTCAGCAAACCAAAGTTGAGGCATTATACATCATTATCATTTATATGTATTATATACGGCGTAAGGAATTTTTATAATTAAACAACATTATTGATATCCTCCTTCTTGCGTAGCTGGGACCGCCTTTGTAATCTCCTTCTCTGGCAGAGCTGCTCCTTATCCAAGCAAGGTGAGAATCCTCAAAGTTCAGCCTTCAACGTAGCCCTTGCAGTAGTAAAGGTAGTGGTGGCGGTGGCGCATACGCAGCCTTGGCCGGCGATGCTGGTCACGGGTGGTGACTTGCAAGTAGGCTCAGTGGTGAAAGAAGCGTAGGTAGTGGTGGGCTCTACAGTGGGCTCAACCAACTCGGCCTTGACAAAGACGGGAATGATCTGGCCGGTGCTGAGGCTGAAAGCTTGGTGGTTCAGCACGGTCAGAATGCTGCCAATCTCGCCAGAGTGGCTGGTGATGCTGATCCAGGTGTTGTCATCGTGAGAAAAGACATCGTCAATGACAATCTTGCTACGCGCGACCTGGTGAGCAGAAGTCTCGCCCTCGTCCTCGTTACCGCGCCACAGCAAGTCGTTCTCTGAAAAGCCCTCCTCAAACACGAAATGGGGGGCAAAGGCGTGGATCTGAGACTTGGTAGAACGGCGGTCGCAGGTGTGAATGCTGATGTCCTCACGGAAGAGCTCCTTGATAGTGGGCTTGAAGGGGTGCGAATGAGGCAGGTTGAGGGTGGCAAAGGTGATATTGGCGGTCTGAATGCATCGTTTGAGAGGCGAGCTGTAGTATGATTGAAAGTAAGGCAGTCCCTCTTTTTCGAAGCGTGACTTGTAGTAGGCATTGGCCTTGCTGGCCTGCGCAATACCGTTGTTGGTCAACTGAGCATCAGCCCAGGTAGCGGTGCCGTTGCCGTCTTTTTCAGCCCAATAGCACTACAGGTGGGGATGAAGAGTTAGCAGTCGACCAGGGCCTTAGTTTTTTTTCTTTTGTTTAAAAAAAAAAATGATAAACGGAGTCATTTGTAAGACCTACGTTCCAAGCAGGAGTGCCGTAAAAGGTCTCGGCGGCGTTGTGCCATCCCTCGCCGTGGCGACCCATGAAGAGCACCTTGTAAGTGGTCTGCTTATCCTTTTTGCACCCCTCGTTCAATGAGTCGACATAATTGGCGAAGCGCTGCCACTGAGTCTTCTTGTGATGAGGGTCGAACTTGGCATCGGTAGGATACGTCCTGTTGACGAGGCCAAAGTTCTGGTTGGCCTATGGCATGTGTGAGTTTGCGGTCTTGCTCCAATATCTCGCGGGTGAAAATGGGGAATTTTGGCGTACATAGTCAAAAGTGCTGGGGTTGGTATTGGGGTCATCCTGGAGGAAGAAGCCCGGGACTGAACTGTACTTGATGTCGTCGCAGCTGGAAACTTCTTTCCAGGCAATGGCGCCCGGGGCGAGCGCCAGGACAGCCGACAGCAGAGAGGACTTCATCTTGGTGGAAGATGCTTGGGCGTTTTCGGTGGCGACGGAAAGCTGGCGACCTGACAAGCAGGAATCTAGATCGAGCTCCGAACAGGCGATGCGCTGTGTAGCCTTATATAATAGCGTAGAGCTGCTCGATTAATACCTACCGCAACTGCAAATGTAACCACGACAGGGCCAGTTGCTGCACCAATGAAGTCATATGGAGCGTGCCAATGCTACTCTGGGGCCTGTCAGCAATTGGGCCGAGCAGCCGTACTTAGCGTGCCGTCGTCGGTGTCGAGAGCAGAACGGTCGCGGATGTCACTGTAGATGAGGCGCCCATGTATGCTCCAATCGATCCGGAACGTGGCGGGCCAGGCCGGGGGTTGGAGGCTCTAATTCATGTGCGATGTATCTGGATGCCCACGTGTAGGAGCAGCTTGGCGGCGTTGCTGGCGATTTGGCAGTTCCTGGATCGGACAAGGTGGAATGCTGGCCTATCGCTGAAGATTAGCCTTGTATCCATCCTGTTGCCAGAGCTGGGCGAAAGGACTTTTGAAGCAAACGAGACCCATGACGGGATACTACTAGTCAAGTGGGAATGGTGAAGCACATAGTAGAGTGACCAACCGAGAACTGAGAGCAGTACGAAGTACGGGTGGACCAATTGGCCAAGTGATCAGTTTCTCAACTCGATTTTGGTTATTGGCGTCATTTACATGTTGTATAAGAGAACAAAAAAGACAATGATGAATAGGTTAAATGAGAAAAGAAGTCTGAATACTTTAAACATAAGGTTACTGGCAACGGCGTAAGTCTGTCACTTCACGTGTTAGCGTCTTTCACCTGGGAACCATTTAGTGGCAGCCACAGGGCTCCAAAGGTGCTAACGCCCGCTAACTTTTGCGATAAGATAGCGATGGAATGTCACTTCATTTCCCCGCAGTCGAGAATAGTTGAACCCCTGAACAAGCAGCTTTGTCGAAATTCCAGCAACCGTGGTAGCTTCGCCAACGCCGCCTTTGCAGCTTCACAACGGCGCCAACGAGCTTTGAATTGACATTCCGCGGCTTGCGCGACTAACTGCAAACCTTTATTACACCCCTGTGCCAGACATTAGGCTGAATCGCCCCGTTCCCTCTGGTCTTTGGCAACATGAGCGCACCGAGCTTCGAAGATCTCGAGCAGCCTCGAGGAGAGCCTGCGCCGGAGCTTCTCGACGGTCGCATCTGGGTAGATGGCTGCTGGGACTTTTTCCACCATGGTAAGACGCCGATTTAAGACCCATCTTTTTGCCATTGGCCCTCTGTGATGTCTTTGCTAACGGATGTTGGGCGTGATTCTCAGGCCATGCTGGAGCAATGGTTCAAGCTAGACAGCTCGGCGATGAGCTATACGTCGGTGTCCACTCGGACGAATCGATCCTTGCTAACAAGGGCCCTACGGTCATGAACCTCGACGAGCGGTACGTTGCATCATATACGAGAGTATTGAAGAAGAAGCCTGGAAAAGTAAACAAGGCACTGACTAGTAGATTGCAATAGTCTCGCAGCTACAGATGCTTGTCGCTGGGTTACCCAGTCGGTTGGCCATGCTCCCTACGTGACGCAGCTCCCCTACATCTCGCACTATGGATGCAGATATGTTGTTCACGGCGACGATATTACCTCCGATAGTGATGGAAACGACTGCTACCGCTTCGTTAAGGAGGCTGGGCGGTTCAAAGTAGTAAAGCGATCTCCAGGAATTTCTACCACAGACCTCGTCGGACGCATGTTGCTATGCACTAGGACGCATTTCATCAAGTCACTAAAGAAGGTGTTGGCTGGAGAAGAGGGTGTAGGCACAGCAGAGGAGCGCAAGGTCCAGTCTGAGGCCATGCTGGATAGAATTAAGCTATACGCGACGGACGAGACTGCCAAGAACCCCGGTGTCGATGTCTGGTTCTGGCATTCCGCAACACCCGAGAAGTCAGGTTCCAGCGAGGGAGTACGCGGGTCCTATGAGAGCTTCCTCGAGGGAGCTGGCAAGAAGCCTGGCCAGCGAGTGGTGTATGTCGATGGCGGTTTCGATCTCTTTTCTAGCGGTCACATTGCGTTTCTGTGTAAGGTACTAGAAGAGGAAGACAAGCTTGCGCGCGAGGCTGGCTGGTTTTCTGCAGAGGCTACGGAGAAGAGAAAGCAAGCAAACGGTGGAAAAGACTACGGCCCAGCATATGTCGTGGCAGGTGTCCACGAGGACAGGGTTATTAATGAGTGGAAGGGAGTCAACTACCCGATCATGAATATCTACGAGCGAGGGCTCTGCGTTCTCCAATGCAAGGTAAGATGCGAGCCCTTCCACTCCTGGCTATTTTCTTGCTTTGCATCCGATACTGACCACTTATTCGTTGTTCTAGTATATCAACGCAACCGTTTTCGGCGCTCCCTTTACGCCGACCGAGAGCTACCTTGCGGATTTGCCATGGGGCGTTCCCGATGCAGTCTATCATGGACCAACAGCATTCATGCCCTTGACCTATGATCCGTACACGGCGCCAAAAGCCATGGGAATATACCGCCAGATTGGCGAGCACACGTTCTCTCACGTCAATGCAGGCGAAATCGTGCAGCGAATCATGAAGAGCCGTGACATGTACGAGGCGCGACAACGGGCCAAGGGCGTCAAGGCCGAGGTGGAAGCGGCAGCGAGGGCTCGAGAGCTGTTGGAGGAGGAGCAGCGCAAGAAGGAGGCAGAGCGAGGAGTCATGTCAAGCTAAAGGATTGAGCAGCGGCCATGTTTGCATGCATTGGATGGTCACAGCAGGCGAAGTGATTTCAACTTTTTTTTCTGGAGTTTTGGGCAATACCCACAGAGTCTTCAACAGGCCAGAGGAGAAAAATAAAACTTGAAGAGGGTATTAGAATACAAAGTACATACATAATAGAAGCGGGTTGGCTTGGCGACGAATTGTCGACTGGCCGGCCACTCAGTCAAAGCTGATTAACGATTGATGGCCCTCAATTGCAAGCTGAGCTGTGGTTGGGGGGAATGTCACCGCCACGGCTCCTGACCACATGAGGACGGGCTTATGCGCCGGCGACTATCTATGATCTCATAGTTGTCATACCCAACCACGCAGAGTTGCGTAACAGCGATGAAATGAAGGAGGGGGCTGGCTTTGTTGTTGTTGCAAGCCAAAAATCTACCAGGAGCACGGCTATTGACGGCGCAGCTGCGAGGGCCGACTTTTCCGCCCTCTTATTTTTCTGAGGATCTTTTTTGGGTGGGGATAGATGATAGGACGCAGCTTGCTAGTGGTTGGTACAGTAGCAAAACCGAAACGGGGGCGATAAGAGAAAAAGAGGCGTTTTGAGGAATTGCTGAAAACAGAGCAGAATTGCAAATTAGAGTTACAGTAGAATTATAAGCGAGAAAAGTCAAAGCGAAAGGAAAGGAGGAAGAAGCAGAAGAACGAACGAGACGGGATACGATGCGAGTCCCCTTGATTTGATTCTCCCGGATCGGAGAGAGCGTCACTGGGGAATGTCACTCCGAGGTTTCATCGCGCAATCTGCCAATCTGCAATCTGCCTGTAACTGCAATCGAATTGCGCTCAACGTCCCGAGTGCGGAGCCTCCAGCACAATTGACTGACTGCATTTGATCAACTTGGCGCGCCCTTCACCCCGCATTCTGTAGTCAGGGAGCTGCATCTGCATTATCGGCGACAGTGCACGGTCGTATCTTGTTGGGAGGCATGTCACATTCTCACGCGGTTGATCAATTGGCGCCCAACTATTATTTCGTCATGGGCTGTGAATTGTCATCCATGGCCATCTGTCTATCTGACTACATGTACTCGAAGTAGTACTGCTGGCTGATTATGATAAATCGCAGCTTACTGCACGCCTGATTTGGCACGGGGGGCCGCGGCCTAAGCGAAAACAAGCGGGTCGGAGCATTTCCGCACGCCGGAAAGTTGGGCCGGGCTGTTCGGCATCGGCTCTTGGGGATCCGCTTTGGCGGGGGAGGCCAGCAAGCGACAGACGATGGAAAAGGGCGGGCTTTGTAGCGATAGTATTACTGGACTATTGCTGGGTTCAACTGCCGCGCGTGAGGAACTGAACCATGCGTTTCACTGAATCAAAACAACCATTTTGCCAAAATAGATGTAAACAATCCCATGACAGCATCGTCAGTTATGAGCACCGTCAATGACGGATTACGTACCAAAACTGTCCTAAAAAAACAAAATCCACACTATTTATAACAGAAAGAGAAGAAAAAAAAAAAAGGTTGAGACAAGGAGAGCCTCTCAGCCGGGCTCGGCACATGGGTGGCGCGGGCAGACACGGGATAGTACAACAGATCAGAGTTGCGGTTTGATAAACTTCGGCCGCGCCTGGGTCACCTGCCCTCGTTTTCCAGACTGCGAAACTAAACCCAGCCCAGGGTCCCCCCATGCTTTCTTGGCTCTTGTGGTGTCTTTTTCCAGGTAAAAGCGATAAGCTCTCAGTCTCGTATAACCAACTGATGTTGTTTTTCTAAATTTAATCATCTTTGGATATTTAAATTCTGCTTACATCTTGCGGACTGGGGGGTGCATTCTCTTTCCTCTTCAGGTCACTGTTGCTTCGTCACATTCTCCCCACAGCCGTACTGGGCAAGACAGTGGTCAGAAACAATAGCTCCGTTTTTAGGAGCCTCCTCTTTACTACTATTCTATTAGTACTACTTTCGTCGAGCTTGATAATAACTCGATACTACCTACTGCTGGCACAACTGCTAGCAATATTACTATTCCTTGCTTGGCTCTCCGCGCCCTATGTCAAGTGTCCTTTTTCTTCTCCTCCACTACCTATCTATCAACTACCTAGTTTCAGCCCTTGCCTAGACGGCCTTCTAGCGCCGCACATAGAAGCCAGACTTTTTTTTTTTTTTCTCACAGAACCCACTTTACGCCGCCGCCGCCGCACCGACATCTTCTCCTTGAGTAGCCGCTGTCTACTAGCAACTGGAACCCAGCTGGCACTAACTCGCAACCCACTTACTATCTATCAGGTATTTCTCGCTTGTTGGCTGGCAGCACGCCGGAGTTTTAAGTGGATCCCCCAAAGGACGGGATAAGCACCTTTTTTCTTGTCAAAGGCGGAGCCGATTTGCCTCCTTGGGGCAGTTTCTGTCACTCCCTCTGGGCAAGTGACAACATAATTTTTTTTATTTTCACCGTGCTTAAAAATATCCATTACTTCGATTCCGAGATTATCTATTCCGAGATTCTCACCTGCCACCCCCAGACAAAGAAAAGGACTTCCTCTTTTATTCTGTACCAGCAACTTGCCGAGCCAGCTCCCCTGGACCACTTAGATCAAGTGCAGCCCTCCGATACGGAGTTTCCGTCTCTGAGTCTCCCTCCCTCATCTTCGCGTCCCCAGGTACAACAAGCCACAAGATTTTTTTTTTCTCCTCTACTCCAAATTGAGTCATTCTCCCATTGCCTTGACCCACCATCGGACCTTGCACCCGCCGGGTACTCCTCTAACTTCCGGACCTCCCCAATTCTACAGATAAAGACTTCCTCCCTCCTCTTTTGTTGAACAAAGGAAACCTCTTCCCAAACCATCACCTTCACTTTGCTCCAGTTTGCCTCTCTACTGCAACAATGGCTCCCTCCGCTATCCCCACCCAAGATGTCGACCTGACGGCCGCCGCCATCCAGGTCAAGGAGGCCACTCAGCCTACCAAGCCCACCACCGCCGACGTTGTCCCTGCTCCCCTCGATGCCTCCAAGCTCACCTACAACCTCACCAAGAACCCCCGTGAAGTCCCCGATGAGGCTGTCGCCAATGCCAGCGAGCACACCATCTGCACTGACCACATGCTCACTGCTACCTGGACTGCCTCTGGAGGCTGGGCTGCCCCCGAGATCAAGCCCTACGGTCCCTTGAGCCTCATGCCCACTGCTTCTGTCCTGCACTACGCCACCGAGTGTTTCGAGGGCCTCAAGGTCTACCGCGGTTATGATGGAAAGCTGCGCACCTTCCGCCCTGACCGTAACTGTGCTCGTATGCTGCTCTCTGCCAGCCGTATCTCTCTGCCTCTCTTTGATCCGGCTGAGCTCGAGAAGCTCATCCTTAATCTCCTCTCTGTCGATGGTCCCCGCTGGTTGCCCCGCGACAAGCCCGGCAACTACCTCTACATCCGTCCCACCCTGATTGGTACTCAGTCCCAGCTCGGTGTCCAGGCTCCTCGCGAGGCCATGCTCTACATCATCATCACCTACATGCCCAGACTCGACAGCCCTGTTGGCGGCATGCGCCTGCACACTTCTCCCGAGGACATGGTCCGCGCCTGGGTTGGCGGTTTCGGCTATGCCAAGGTTGGTGCCAACTATGGTCCTTCGCTGGCCGCCACTTCAGATGCTCGCCGCCGTGGTTACCACCAGATCCTGTGGCTGTATGGCAAGGATGGCGAATGCACTGAGGCTGGTGCTAGCAACTTCTTCATTGTCTGGACGCGCAAGGATGGCAAGAAGGAGCTCATCACCGCTCCCCTGGACGACAAGCTGATCCTGGATGGAGTTACTCGCCGAAGCATCCTGGAGATGGCTCGCGAGCGTCTGGGTGATGAGCTGGAGATCACCGAGCGCAAGTACACCATTGACGAGGTTATTGAGGCCGATGCCGAAGGAAGACTGATTGAGTCTTTCGCCGCTGGAACTGCTGTAAGTCTATATTTAGTTGCTGATGCTGATGTGCAGAATGCAAGGCTAACGCATTACCGCCTAGTACTTTGTCTGCCCCGTCTCTGCTATCCACCACCGCGGCAAGGATATCAACATCCCCATGGGCCCCGAGAACACCCCCAACGTCATCACCTCCAAGATCAAGACCTGGATTGGCGACATCATGTACGGCAATGTCGACCACCCATGGGGCGTTGTCATCCCTGAGAAGCAGTAAAAGTCTTTTCTTTTCGCCTAAAAAAGAAAATATATAAAAAAAAAGACAAAAACTTACGACGATCGACAAGAAGAAGCAATGATTTTGACGCGAATGATTTCTTTTGTTATTTTCTTGCATGGCCAAGTGCGCGGCCTTGGTTCATTTCACGATTCTGAAATCATCATATAGGGACGGAGTTAAATGGCGAATGGGAATACGCACACAGCGGCTGCGTGATTTAAAGTGATGGCTGAGGAAAATAGATACATACGCAGCGGTAGAAGAAAAATAATTAGACAAGATTTCTTCACATATTAATCCACCAACATGGCCTGCATCATCTTCATCGTCTCCGTTTGAATCTCTTCTTTATATGTCTGTAGTTGTGGTTAGTGGCTGAAGTGCACTTCCAAGTCTCGCGATTCGAATCTACTCACGTCTTCTATTTCGTTGAGAGCTTGAGTATTATCCAGCACAAGCTGCTCTACTTCTTCCTTCAAACTCATCATCTTGGGATCCGTATCAACTCGCCCATGAATCTTTTCTATGCTTGCAAGTTCTTTGCGAAAATTCTCTTCCAAGCAGATGTTTTCTTCCCACTCATCTTGTAGATTGCGGAGCTTCTTTTCGGCCTCCTTTAATTGACCCTTGGCGCTCGCAAGATGGGTCTCGATGGTCGCTGAGGGGAAGCCAGCAGAGCTGCATAGAGTTGCAGAAAGTGGGTACGACAAGTTGGCGTATATTTCGTCTATAACAGACACGATGGCCGATGAGAGAGTCTCAAAGTCGGATATTTTGGAATTAATATCCCGCTGGGCTTCGAGTAGTTTTTTCCTAACAGAGTCGTGTAGTTCCATGCCCTCTTCAGCAAAGGCCACTGCAAAAGGAAAAGCATTAGTAGCGCACAGAGACAGTACCATTCGACGAACTTGTCGCGGCTTGATAGCTGACATACTTTTTATAGGTGTTAGAATGTCTCCCTCAATGGCCTTATCTTGCTGTACTCTGTCGCCCGCTGTGGCGTTACTGAAGGAGGCAAAACATGCTTGAAATAAGTCGTTGCGGCGAACGGCTTCATCTTGGAATGATGACAATGATGATGATCCAAACGGAGCCCTTTCCGCAGAAAATAGCGTTGAGGAGGAAAAGTCTTCGGAGGAGAGCTGGCCAGCTGGGCGATCTTCTTGAGGGAAAAGACGGCTCATCAGAGATGGTTTGCTGTGATGCGCCATGGTCGGTACAGGATGGACAGGCTCGACGATAATTTGCGTAATTAATGATGGACAGATAAATGGATGAAGCGAAAGAAAGTAGAAGAGGAAGAGAAATTGTGACGGGTTTGAAGAAGTGAGAATCAAGAGAGAGAAAAGACGAAGCGTGTAGAAATAAAGATGGAAGGCACGTGTGCTCCTTCCCAGTGACCGCAGAGTGAGTCGAACGTCAATTTTCCAGAGGCACGTAACGAGTACCGGGTACCAGGTGCTGATACGGATGGAATATTGGATTCAATCTCACAAATTCTTCAGAAACGCCTCTCATTCTCATTCTCATTTCTCTTTACCATCCTCGTTCGCTTCGACTGTCAATCCAAGCTTATCTTGGATCGCCGCCACAATCGTCTCCCACGTCGCCATTGCGCCCTGGCCGACGTCACCACAGGCAAGGCCCTTTGAGATGGTATGAAGCTCTTCAACCCATCCGTCTGGACCGCCCATGACATCGTTGAGAGTCTTCAAATTGCGCTGCGTGACGGGGTTCCGGTACATGGCCGTGTTCATGGCCGTGGCAACCAGAATCTTCTTCTTCTTACCGTCTACAGAGCCGTCAAAGTCCCATGCCAGGATGGTTGATGAGAGGAGAGAATCGGTGATGCCATGCACCATCTTGGCAAGAGTATTTGCACTGAGCGGTGCGATGACTGTGGCATTCAGATTAGCCAAGTGTTTCTAGGGTGTAGAGGAAGTAGAGCAAGTAGAGGGAAATGGTGGTAGATTCGTGACATTACCACGGCTGGGATGCTGAATAACAACTCCCTCAACTTATAACGTACCTAATAAGTCGGCCCCTAATGCGACAAAGTAATGTTTAGCAAACAATTCTCATGAAATAGAAAAAAATGATTCATTTCACTTACATCTTCTAAGCTCAATGTGCAAGATCGGAGCTCCCCGAGTCCAGGGCTGCTCCCACTCAGACTCATCCGTATATATGGCGTCAACATTTGGATACTTGCGAATCTCTGCCAGGCCGGGCTGCTCTCCCGCCTGGCCTTGGAGAAAGTGGGCAGCGGAGCTGGTGAGCACGAGGCGTATCGACAGGTTGGGATGCTGCGATAGTCCTCTGATGATGTTGGGAATCTTTATAGTTGCTACGGATCCAGATGCAGCCAGCAGGAGATGCACCTTGCCGTCGTTGCGGGCCGTCGAGACATCCTGCGCTGGAGTGCTGGAGGAGAGCTCATTAAGGTGCGGCATGGCGACAGCTATAATACAGTGGACTATTGCGGCTGCGAATACAGAGCTGCGCAGGATTGCTGAGATACTTGGGTTCTGGATATTGGACAGGATAGCTTCCATTCTCATGCGACAATAGCGGGTTTACAGGGGTCTTATCAGCTAAGAGCTTCAGCGAGCGTCCCCTGCCCTGTGGCAAAGCAACCAGGCGGCTATTTAAACCAGATTTGTCACGCCTCTCCTGGTGCCTTCTGGGCGAACCGAATTCCGGATTATCGATCTGGCCGGTGATTGGCCGGCGCCAGCGATTGCATCACCCCTCCACCGAATTTAGCTGTTCAGTCATCAACGCCAGAAGCCGGCTCAACTTTTTTTGCTCGGCCTAGGCTCTGCTCGGCTGTTCTTTTTCGCATCATTTGGCAAATCACACTCCTCCAGCCATGTTTTCACGATCAGTCGCCTCTGTAGGTCCACATGCGCGCGCTCGCTCTCTTAGGAGAATGAAAGGAAAATGATGGCAATTCGCTGACAATCAGCCTCTGCAACAGAGCCTCCTGCGGCAAGCTGCCCGGCCAGCAGCCCGGCCAGCAGTTCGAGCTTCCCTGGCGGCCTTCCGCATGCCCGTCCCTCTCACGCCCTTCCAGATGCGACTGCTGTCCGATGCCACTCGGGGCGCCATCGACAAGGCCGTCGCCTCTGCGCCCGTCGTCCTCTTCATGAAGGGAACCCCCGAGACGCCCCAGTGCGGCTTCTCCCGCGCCGTCATTCAGGTCCTCGGCATCCAGGGCGTCAACCCCGAGAAGTTTGCCGCCTTCAACGTCCTGGAGGACCCCGAGCTGCGAGAGGGAATCAAGGAGTACTCCGACTGGCCCACCATCCCGCAGCTGTACCTGAACAAGGAGTTTGTTGGCGGATGCGACATCCTGGTCTCCATGCACCAGAATGGAGACTTGGCCAAGCTGTTTGAGGAGAACAAGGTCCTGGTCGAGGCGGAAGAGGGCGAGAAGAAGGAGTAACAGTAAGAGGCACACATAAATAAAAGATACGGTCGACAAGTGTAATCAAGTGTACGATATGCGATGGCGTTATACGAAGAGGGCTTAAGCTATATATACACATCATGATATAAATGACAGCCTTTGTATGCTTCACGTTGGACTGCGGAATAAAAAAAGAAATCTCTCATTACTATTCGGATCTTTTTGCTTATGCTATATGATGTCTACGTCTACAATGGGTATGCTGCTCCATCTGCTCTCATATCACTGCCCGCCGACCAGATGGGTGTCTTGTCGACCGGATCAAGTGTGTATCTGATGATCTGCCCTCGCCCAAACAAGCCTCTCTTTGGCCCTCCACCAATAACAACTACCTTGTGGCCTAGTTGTCTCAATCCTTCAATAACCTCTGGCGCCATTGTCTCCTCCACACTCACCGTCCAGTCCAAAGGCTTGCCTGGCTCGGGGAAGCCCGCGCCAACGCATATCCGAGGCGCATCCAGTGCTTGCTGGGGGTTCAACTTGCCAACAATCTGGCCCAACAGGACCTGCACGTGCCCCTGAGGCTGCATGAAGCCGCCCATGACGCCAAAGGAAGAGTGCAGAGAGCCATCCTTCAGATTGGTCGCCATGGCGGGGATGATGGTGTGGTAGGGACGCTTACGGGGCTCTAGCTTGTTGGGATGAAGGGCGTCGAGAGAAAAGTTTGCGCCGCGGTTTTGGAGGGTGAAGCCGCATCCCTTGGGGATGATGCATGTGCCGAAGCCGCCGTAGTTGGAATTGATAAAGGAGGCGGCGTTGCCCTGAGAGTCGGACACGGTGAAGTAGACGGTGTCGCTGCTCTGGAGAGCCGGTGAGGGGAAGTTGGGCTCGCCGTGCTCAACGAGATCCAGTGCGCGTTTGGGGTTGAAGAGCGAGGCTCGCTGGAAGAGATATTTCTCTGAGAGGAGGCCCTCGATGGGCACAGGAGTGACATTGGGGTCGGCAATGTACCAGCTGCCGTCGGCAAAGGACAGACGAAGAGCCTCAATGATGGCGTGGAGATATGGCGTGGTGTTAAAGTCCTCGGGCTTGAACGTGGGAATTTCGCCCTGCTTCTCGAGCTCTTGGATGATGCCGAGGGCCATCAGGGCGATAATTCCCTGGCCGTTGGGGGGATGTTCCCAGAGCTCGATGCCCTCATCAGGAGCCTCCTTAGTGAGGCCCTGGCCACGGAACTTGAGAGAAATAGGCTCGACGGGCTCGCTGCCCAGCTTAAGGTGATGCTCCAAGTCTTCCAATGTGAGGTGACCACCGAGATCTTGCACGACCTTGACGAGTTCGTGGGCTATTCTCCCCGTGTAGAAGCCCTCTTTGCCCTCTTCGGCCAGTGTGCGGAATGTCCTGGCCAGGGTAGGATTCTTCATGATTTCTCCTGGACGGGGGGCTCTGACGCCATCTGCTCGGCTGGGATCGACTTTGAGCATCTCTGCATAGTTGGGGGAGGCATTTCGGATCAGAGGCTCTGCGCTTGTCCACTTTTTTTTCCTCCTGTTAGAATATAAAAGACAGTGAGAAAAGAAGATATTCAGCCTTGAAAACATACGTAGTAACCGGTAACTTCTGATACAGGGAATCCCTTCTCGCCCAGCTGGATCGCGGGGTTCAAGATCTGCTTCATATCGAGCTTCCCGCTGCCAAACCTCTCAACCGTGTCCACCCATCCGGCTGGGGCACCTGGAACAGTTACGGAATGGACACTTGTCATGGGGATCTTGCCCACGTCGCCGTCTTCGATATTGAGGTCGTATCGGATCTTATCAAGCGTGCAGTTGGCACCTGAGCGGCCAGAGCCATTCATGGAAAAGACTTGCTGCTTGGCGGCGTCCCAGTAGAGGATGAACATGTCGCCTCCAATGCCTGTTGAGCAGGGCTCGGTCATGTTGAGGCCGGCGGCTACATATCAGACAAATAGCCTTGTGGTTAGCAGAACGTAGTGAAATAGCATCACATATTAATTGAGTCTCATAGATTGAACGCACCAACTGCTACGGCAGCATCCTATAATTGCCATTTCGTCAGTAAATTTGTCATATAATTAATTCCACGCTTCATTTGCTGATTCTTACTGCTGCATTGCCTCCCGCTCGTAGTACTTCAAGACCACATTTCGCGGCTAGAGGCTGTGAACATGCGACAATTCCCTCAGTGCTGTGGACGACGCTTCTCCGCGAAGGGAATTTGAACATGTCATAGGTTGGATCCTCAAAGAGAGAGGAGCTGCTGAGGGTCATTGTGGCGATGGCTGATTCCGATAATTTCCTTGTTTAACGCTTTGAATTTGCTCCCTCTTTGCCTCTATTCGCTATCGACTATCATCTAGAGGAGGGGGAAGGAAACAAGATAAGATATCCAAGACGGCTCTGCGGATAGGACACCGCGCGGGCAGAATCAAATCACCTGTAAGACAGACATCCATGCATCCATGATTCGCCCCGGCCTAATTTGCCGTGCTGCACGCATCGTCCTATCAATCAATGACTAACACGCGTATCAACAGCACCAAATTGTCCGAATTCCGTAGCACACAGCATCACATCATTCACAGCGCGGGGAAGACACCACGGCTCCCCGCTATATTCGCCCGCTATATTCGCTCCGGTGGCCGGACGCTGCGCCTCAAAAGGGCAAGGCAACTTATTTCCGATGGGGACGGTTGCAAGAGTTTGCGGGCTAATATTAGCAGTAATGAGAATTTGGCAGTTCCATACAGCTAGTACTATTGCCAAGAGCTAGGTATTTCGGCTGAAAGTTGGAGCGTTGGAAATGCCGATACATACGCTGATTGTTGCTGAATACTATTGCCATGCTGTTCTATACGCGTATGTAAGCATACATGTAGAAAACCAAAGGGGACCGCAATATGAAAATGCACACATAAATAGAAATACAAACACAAGTCATGAAGAGCTGTGTTCTTAATGGTGGTAGAAATAGTAGAAACAGGAAAGGCAGCAGAGGCAGTAAAATGACAGTGTGTATATGGTTGTAAGATGCCCTTTTTTTGGTCTCCCTTTTGACAGCCTATAGAGACAGCTTGGAGGTTTATACTTTCTAGAAGCTGACCAAACGTTACATGTAAATGGCTGGTAGGAGTTTAGCCTTGCGCCGTGTAATAACTATATTCGGATGCATATACTTCCCGGCTTATCTTAAAATACAAAATAAAACAATATGTAAAGAAATGAAGTCTTATACGCAGAAAATGCAACAATAACAATTAAACAATCTCAGCTACTCACAGTCGCGCTCGTCGACTGGCCCGCTCTAAATCTCTCAAAACATCGTCTACCTGGCTAACCGCCTCCAAGGCCATGCCATATCCTGCCTGATATCCAGTGCCGCCAGCGCCATAATTGTGTACAAGAACCTTTTTCTTGCCATCGATGACGATTTCTTCTCGCTCGATGCGTGCACCGCCTTCACGAGATGGTCGCAGGCCTGCGAACGAGGCGATGATGTCAAATTGCTGCAGCTCAGGACACAGTTTCAAGCAGCGGTTGACAATTGACTCCGTCTCATATGAATATGTCGATCCATCGCTATGATTCTCACGTTAGTTGGCAGGTTTCTGGTCTTAATTAGATGGATTGAGAAGTCGTCTCAGCGCTTACCTTGAGCCCTTTTGCATGTATCCCCCCAAGATAACATGGCCATCTGTACCAGGTCGCGGAATCACATACGTCTCATAGTCTTTGCCATGGCGCATAACATTTCGTTTGACGCGCGGTGCCTTTACAAGAACAACCTGGCCACGGGTCGGGTAGCATTTCTCATCTTCCACGCCGGGCAGTGTCTTTGCCGCAATGCCAGTACAGTTCACAACGACCTTGGTGGTGGGGCTGGCATACGCAGCTTGGATGCTGGGGAACCTCTGTCTCACAAAGTGCACGCCGTACTGCTCCTTGAGCCGGCGGAAGAGATACTCAATGTGCTTGGGAGCATTGAGTGTCAGGGTGGTGAAGGATATGCCGAACTTGACGCCAGGTGGAAGCTCATGGGCAGGCAGCTCTCGGAACTGTGGCAGGGTGAGTGATGCTGTGAAAAGAAAGGGATGAAGTGAGGAAGAGAGACGGGAAGACTTACATCCTCGAGATATTCGGCTATGGCCTTGATCTTCTCGTGGGGCACGTGCTCATCCCAATACTCTATTGAGTGAGTGCGGCGGATGTAGGCTTCATCGCCCTGCTCAGAAGCCAACTTGGTGAGATGATTGTAGCCGAGTCGATCCCACTTCAGGGCATTATGATCATTGCCCGAGATGCCAGAGAAGTTGCATCCAGCCCTGCCCTCATCATGTCAGTCTCAGCCTCAGCCCCAGCATGCCTGGAAAGGAGATTGTGAGAGGCGAGAATGCGAGAATGCAAATGCAACAAAACTCATCAACAAGAATTAAAAACTCACCACGGCGACGTGTAGGTAGCAGCTGTGTCTCCCGGCAGATGCTCTGCGATGACGGTGATGTAGGGGCCCAGTCCCCGCTCAGCCAGCACGAGAGCAACGTCCAGGCCGATGATGCCCGCGCTAGAAGGATTGAAAGAAGCACAGTGAGCGAATGGACGGCATGGACTGTCCGCAGAGTCGATGGACTTACCCGACGATGACAATTGCGTCGCTCGCTGCTGCTGCTGACGTGCCGGCGCGCTGGTTGCTGCTGTTGTTGTGCATGCCGATGATTTGCCCTGGCGATGCGATGCTCCCCAGAGAATGGAACTGGAGACGAGCTTCAGTGGTTGCTGGCTGATGCGGCTCGCTCCGCCCAGTATCGAATCGATGAACCGGGCACGTTGGGGGATTGCGGATAAGGAGCCTCGGTCCAAGTGATGGAGCTGCGGGCTGGTGCACGATATTGGATGAGGTGGCAGGGTTCTCCCTTCATGTGGCGCAAGTTATGTATGTATGCATTAATCCTTGATGGGTTTCCTTTCAGGGTTCGCGCTCTGCCCATGCAATCGTAATTGTCGATGGCTGGGAAGATGGGGCTGGTTGCTGCGTGTGTTAGACTAACATGCATTTACACTGGGGCCGCGGCTAAGGACATGTAAGCCAGCGAAAACAACCCCGGATCGATCTAGACAACCACCAGAAGGCGGCTGAAGAACTTCCGCGTGGTCTTGAAGAATCACATCCGGAATTAGATTATGATAGCGAGCAGATGGTGCCGCAAGTGCTAGGACTTGGATCTTCGTGTTGCTCTGTGCTCATTGGCTATACCCTTGTCATGCGTGCTGTATCGTGTATGAATCATTGGCCTACAGCCTGATCTTACAGACATGTACGCACAATGTAACGCCGTGGTAGTGGAGATATAGCAAAGCCATGAGATCGACTCTATATCAAGCCGATGCCTAGATCTATTCCCGCTCCCCAGGATCGGAAACTAGTATACAGCTGAACTGGTAGCTACTGTATGTAACCCTGCTTATCAGCTTGGGTGCCTAGGTAGCAGTCCTAGCGATATCTTGGTTACGTATTAGGATGCCCATCTAGACAGCAGCTGAATTTTGCAACTGCGGCGTCTTGGTGCATGGCGTATGCACCCATTTCCAAATATAGTCGGTTAATACAAGTTCGCTGCATTCTTGCGAGGCTCTGCTTACAACGACGAATCTCAGAGGCAAGTCTCGAACACGACGGTGGCTATGGCGGATTTATCAAAAGTGGAACTCACCGAAAATATGTGAATTATACAACATTACATTACACTCAGAAGCCCTGCTTTGCGCTTTTTGTTTGTACACATGACCTTGAAGTTGTGGAGGCTACAGATCCTCTTTCCAGTCATCGTGTATGTATTTGTACTTATATAGCTCTATATAAGTCCCAAAGCCTTTTACAGAGAACTGTATACATCGAAAATTGTAACATTTTTGCAATATCTTTTGAACTTACATCTCAAAATGGCAGAGACTTGGCTTCAATCAGCTGCTCGCAATTCAGTCTTTCAGGTTTTGAAACGTCTTCAATATGGCTGCCTAACTATCGCAACTAAATACGCCGGTGAAAAGAACCAGAGCGTTACTTTTGGCAATGGTAGCTCGGAATCAGAACTTGGGATTGGGGTAATTATCAAGAATCCTCAAGTCTTTGTTCGACTCTGTCAAGGATTTGACATGGTAAGAATACAAAGTCCGTATTGATGGAAACAGAGACTCATACACTTTGACAGGGAGTCGCAGAGTCATACATGGCCCAAGACTTGGAATGTGACAATCTTGTTGGATTATTCTCTGTATGTTTGTCTTTTCTTTCTGCTCTGCTAATTATGACGATTGAATACATAAACTCATCAATATTTGCAAAGCTTTACGTTAGAAATAAAGACTTTTTAAGCGCCTCCGCTGGCAGCCTTCTATATACATTCCTCCCTCGCGCAGCTCAATATCTCTTACCAGCCAATGACACAATAAATGCTCTTAAAAATGCATCGTTCCATTATGATACCTCAAACAAACATTTTGCTGGCTTTTTGTCTCCTGATATGAACTACAGTTCTGCCATCTGGTCAGGCGAGCCGGGGGAATCACTTCAGTCGGCTCAGCGCCGAAAAATTCAGAATATTCTTGACAAAGCTGAAATCTCGTCCACTGATCATGTCTTGGACATAGGATGCGGCTGGGGAAATCTGGCTATTACCGCTGTTCAGCAGACAGGATGCCAAGTCACTGGCCTGACTCTGTCAGCAGAGCAAAAAGCCCTTGCTGAAGAACGAATTAAGGCTGCAGGTCTGCAAGACAGGATCACAATCTTGCTTTGTGACTATCGTAAAGCTCCCGTCCCCGAGGGCGGATACGATCGAATCATTTCCATTGAAATGTTGGAGCATGTTGGTGACAAGTTTATGAATACGTACTTCGAACACATCTCAAAGTATTTGAAGCTAAATGGAGGCCGGGTAGTTGTTCAGGGCATCACCAAGATTAATTCTGTTAGTTTAAAACAAACAGTCTTGAAGAAACATTGCTGACTAGTTATAGTTGAACGCCAGTGGCCAAGCTCTCGGCGATTTTCTTTACCATTACATCTTTCCGGGAGGATATCTTCCAACCGTAAACCAGCTCTTGACGTCGATCCACAACGGCTCTAATGGCACATTGGAAGTAGAAACGGTTCAGAGTATTGGACCTCACTACGTTCATACTCTACAGAGCTGGAAAGACAACTTTGATACAAACTGGGACAGCATTAGAGAGGACTTTGTGAGCAAGAATCCCGAAGCCACAGATTTGGTAATCGAAGCGCATCGGCGACGGTGGATAGTGAGCACACTCCTCATGGCTGCTTATGGCCTCATTCTTGCTCAAAGGTCTATTACTGATTTCTATCGTTGCAGTACTATTTCCAATATTGTCTGGCTATATTCAAGATGCGCATTCTGGGAGACTATATTATTTCCGCTACTCGGACTCCTTGGCCTGAAATGTCCTCAAATATTCCACACCAAGTTGAGATTGTACCCTATTGACATTAGATGCATTATACGAGACTTGCCAATGGTATGAAGGTGGAAGAATGTGGCTACTGAGATATAATCGCCACTGTGCAAAACATAAAATATAACGTACTTTATTTCTCGGATTCTCTTATAATAGGCGATAGACAGCTCTGAATTGACTGAGTATGTTAAAATTAAATGCAAAGAGAGCCTTCTTCAATCAGATAGACAGGTCAGTTTTCGGCTTGTAGATAGACAAATTGACTATTAATCCGGATATATATATATAGAGAGAGAAGGGGGGGACACTAAATGTGTGCAGCACTATCGCGAGGGGAGCCTTCGTTACACTAGGGACGAATCATACGCGATATTAACAGCTTTTATTTCCTAGTTGACTAGGCATATATACCTGAACCATCTACGTGCGACTGTCTGGTATACATGCCTATATACTATTTGCCGACATCAGTTGCTTCAAGATGACTGCCTTTTCTCATGTGCTACCAGCCCTTTAGCTAACGTTAATGTTGGCGTTACCAGAGCTAAAGTAGCCCTCCACAGCAATAATCTGGTAGTCCAAAGTGCCCAGAGTCAGGCCCAGGTTGCGCCATGCGTTGAAGTGGTTCCCAACGTTGACCGAGCCGCTGGAGCGGTGGTTGCGGCGGACCGACCAGTACTGGTAAAAGGTGGCGGTTCCGATGATGGAAGGCTGGTTGACTCGCTGCGTGCGGTAGATGTCGTAGACGCTGCCGTCAGAGGTCACCTCACCCAGCTTGGTGGTGCCGGTGGATGGGTTGTAGGTTCCAAAGTTCTCAACAATGTAGTACTCAATCAGAGGGTTCTTGGACCATCCATAGACGGAGAGGTAGCTGTTGCCATTGGGGTTGTAGCTGCCAGAGAAGTTGATGACTCTTGATTAACAGAGCGAGTGGCATTAGCTCTCTATCATAAATATAGCACAGGGAAATATCGGTGGTGATGTCTTGGAAGATTTGAGCTATTGTATGCTCGCTCAGATCACTTACCTGGTGCTGCTGCCGGGGTTCCATCCCTTGCCTCCGACAAAGTTGCCCGAGTTCGCCCAGTTGACGCTGAATGCGCCGCCAGCACCGTTGGTGTATGTCACGCCAGCATGTCCGTCATTCCAGTAGGAGTAGTAGTAGCCGTTGTTGAAGCCAGTGCCGGGGCCAATCGTTTGGCGCTTCTCCACGTCCACGACCTCCACGTTTTCGGTGGGAGCGGACAGAACTCCAGCAACAGCGACGAAGCCGGCGAGGAAAGATGTGAAGGAGACCATGATGTCGATGAGCTTCTTTGCCTTGCTGTGGCAGACTATGTGAATACGAGCTGTCTGATCGTTGCTTCACTTGGGATACTCTGGATCTAGAGCGGGCTGGCATCGTCGTTATAAGTTAGTTCCCGGATAATTGCAGGAATGGCTCCCCCTTTTCGTATGGCATCAGGACAGACTCCTTATTCATTTTACCCCGCCCATGGGCAATTTACTTCTCGTGAACATATTACGCCTTGTTCTCTTGTTCTGACGTGGTGATGCCTGATGATGGACTGTTGGTTAATTACAGCTTGCCACGACGTCTGGACAGGAATTCCTTAGCTCCGGCACATGTAACAAACGACATATTTTATTTACTGGTTAACGGCTAATTTGGTCTTGGCAGCTCTGGTATCGAAGTTGAAGCAAAGAATTAAAAAAAAAAAAAAAAAAAAAAAAA